>JAOEHY010002572.1:0-52493 GCA_025447955.1 Psilopsiagon aurifrons | reverse complement strand
AAGCCCCTCTCCAGGTTTCCTGCAGCCCCTTCAGGCACTGGAGCTGCTCTGAGCTCTCCCCTTCAGGAGCCTTCTCTCCCCAGGCTGCCCCAGCCCCGCTCTCTCCGCCTGGCTCAGAGCAGAACTGCCCCAGCCCTCGCAGCAGCTCCATGGCCTCCTCTGGGCTCGGTCCCGCTGTGGCAGGCCGGGCCTCACCGGGTTATAGCCGAGCGCGACTGAGCCGGGCCACGGCCCCGCGCAGAATGAGCCAACCCCGTGTGCGTGTGCGGGGCCCGGCGGGCGGGCTCCGCTCGCAGCTCCCGCACAGCACCCGGGGCCGAGCACCCCCGTGTGTGTGTCCGTCCCCCCTCCCGGTGCCCGCCGCCCTCCGGGGACAACCCCGGGGCGGCCCAAGATGGCGGCGCGCTGGAGCAGCGAGAATGTGGTGGTGGAGTTTCGCGACGCCCAGGTCGGGGGGGCCTCTGCCGCCGGGAATGGCTGCTCGGACCGGCCGCTGCTCGGACCGGCCTTTGTGGGGCTGCCCCGGGGCGCGCCCGGTCATTCCCGTGAGGAGCGGGGGGGGGGGGTTCTGGTCTAGGCGGACTCGGCTTTCCCGCTGGGCCTTTGGCAGGCTGTCGGCGGGCTGGGCTGAGCCGATCTCGGACCTGTTTGCGTGGAGATAATGCCTTAATTCATGAGGCGCTTTATTTCTAATCGTACTTGGATGTTTTATATTTTTAAAAAACGTAATGTCATTGCCGCTTCCCACACATCTTTCCTCATTTTTCCTCTGAGACTTTTATAGCTCCTTTCTCATTTGCAATATAAACTGTTGGGTTAGGTGGAAAAGTGGTTTATATTTCCTTGTAAATAGTAAAACAGCTTTTGGTTTTGAAGTTGCTGGCTACAAGGGAGCTTCTCTCAGAGTTTATGTGCTCTCTTAGAAGCTATTCTAAGAAGTATGGGATTTTTTAAGGTGACAGTTGCTTAGCACAGCTGGATATGATGGGTGAACTACGAGCAACTTCAGGGGGAAGTCCAGAAAGATTAGAAAAAATAGGTATGCAAACTGTCGTCTTCTGGTTTCTCTTGTGTTGGAGCAGCATCAGTTCTGCATTCATCATTGCAAATAAGGGTATTGAATCTTCATGTGCTGCATCCAGCCTACTTTCTTAAGCTCAGAAAGCCTTTTGCTTTTATACCCCAAAAGTTTTGTATCATTTTTGTTTTCCTCCTGTAAGAAATGTTAAAGTAGTTTTGTTTGCTGCTGAAGGTTTGCTCTCCAGAAACAGATAATGATACACAAAGGTATGTCTTCCTAGATCACAGATTCAGATTGCATCCTGCTCAGGAGATACATGGCCTGATTTGGTTGCTTATTCATAATGACTGGTATGTGGGGGGGAGAGCACAAGTGTTCCATCCTCTTCCGCAGCAGTTAGTTTCAGTCTTGCTGTTGTGCAGGCATATACCTTAATAGAGGTTAACCCTGGGTATTTTGGTCCCTTTGGCTCACTCTGGTGTGATCTGTCTAGAGCTATTCTGACCTGCCTGCTCTCTCATATGAAACCAGAGAGCTGCAGTGGCTGCTAGGCTGCTGCTTCAAGCTGAATTCATTTATGCTTGTCATTGGGCTTTTCTTAGGAGTCTGCACAAACATTTTTGCAGATGGGAAACTTGAGCTGGAGAAACTGAAGCACCTTGGTTGTGTCATCCTGTTCCAGGCTTGGGTTCTGCTTATAGGCCACAGTGTCTCCAAAATCCCTTCCCTAAATCCAACTTAAATGGGAATGGGAGTCAAGGGAGTGGGCAGCAGTTGCATTTATAGCCCATATGTGTCTGCAAGCACAGCAGTTGTCTTTTCACATGACACACTCTGGCATGGTGAGCAAACTAAAGGACCCAACCTGTTAACACTTCAGAAAATCTCTGCGTAATTTGGGGCTGTTAGTGCCTACAAGTGTCATCTTGCCGAACAAGCTGACAGAGGTAGTAGTCTCTGTGCAATTCTGATTTAGATGTGACCCATGGGCTCCTGTCAGGCTGCCTGTACTATCAAAGAGAGAGTAAAGCTCACCATGTCCAACAGTGACATAGTACCATATGTAGCAACTCAGTGTGTAGGTAGCCAGTTAGGTATGCTAAGAGTTTGTACCTCTTGAAAAGCAGTATAGCCTTGGCAAATTGAGTTGGTCTGTTGCCTCTTGGTTGGAGAGAATGAAGCTAGATTCAAAACTAATTGAAGTGTAGACAAAAAAAGGTGTTTTTCCTGGGTCAGCTAGCAGAAATCAAATGACATCTGAAGTCTAAGGAGATGCTGGCTGAGCTGTGGGCTCAGAACTGGTTTTCAAATGTGCAGTACTCCTACTGTGCTTATTCACGTAATTGTTACTCATAAACAGCAATTCTAGCTATCCTGATGTTTTGGCATAAAAGCTGCTTTCAGGTCAGTTTGTTCAGTTTCAGTTCCCTTCTTCTGGAACTTTATGCTGTGAAGACTGACATAGCGATCAACCAAGCACATTACATGGCAGCTGTTTGATTTGGTTTTTTTTCTGTTGTTTAGGTAGGACTGTAGTATTGTAGAGACTGTTTGTTGCCATAAAATCACTTCATTTGTGAGCTGCCAGAGTAGCAGCCTGACATGTGAACCTTTTTACTTCATTCTAGTTGTTCATTGCATTTTATGATGTTTGGTACTTGGAAAAACTGTTCACCAGTGTTCATTATTAAGAACAATTTGTAAGGAGTTATGATATCCTGTTGCCAACATGAGGAAAAATAAACTTGTATATGAAATTATCACATTAAATTGATGTTTGTCTTCTGTCTTGAGGAAAGGCTTCTACAGCTGTATGGAATATGTCGGCTGAGTGGCTCTTCATCATGTGCCAATAGTCTGGTTCCAGTATTGGCTTTAGCGATCCTCATTTTAATTCCTCAGAAGTCTGTCTGGGGAAAGTTCTTCCTCCTTCTTGCCTTTTTTTTAAATAAATTTGAAAACCCACTTTGTTTTGCAAGGTGCCATGAAATCTAGGAAGCTGGAATTCTTTCCTTACCAAGCTGATTTTAAAACAAAAGCTGCTTCTTTATGGCATTTTTTTAGGACTAGGAGAACCTTGCCAGAACACTGGATTTGTTACCTAGAAAAAAGCAGTGAAAGCAGGTCATTCCTGGAACAGCAAAAGCAGCTTGACTGGTCATAGATGTGAGCCTGGGGTTAACTGCACACTTGGACTGAAACTCTGCAGGCATTTAAAGCTCTTTGTCATGTGGACTCTTGGTCTCTAGCAAAGAATGAACCCATGAAGATGTTTTTCCCTTAGTTTGGGTATTTGGAATTAGGGGATGGAACCCTGGTTGAAAAAACTATTTTTTTCTGATGGTTATTCTCCTGTCGCATCTGATGGAATTGCAGTGGTATTGCAATTTTATCTCCTTTATAAGTAGTAGCGGTGGGACATCTTGTCTTGGTATGTCCACACTGAGAGTACTTAGCGGAATCCTGAACACCAGCAGGGACATCCTGAGCCTTCAAAGAGGAAATTTTGCAGATGACAGCAGTTAGTTTGAAGAATATGGGGCATAGTCTGATTTTTGTACTGTGAACACTAAAAACTGTGTTGAAGTCATATCTGTGTTTATGGGCTGAACTGTTTGACTTTCCAAGTAAAAGTTTCCTTTATTCTCTTGGGAATTAAATGAGGTGATCATCTCATTCCATTCTGAACGAAAAGACAGGAGGCAATGTTCAAGCAGTCTTTTTTTTTTTTTTTTTTTAATGGCATTTAAGTTATCTCTTGGCTTTCTTTACAAGCAATGCCAAATTAAATCCTGATGGTTCTTAGCCATCTCTCATTTTTGGAGACCAGCCGTACGCAAGTGATTGCATTCTGTCTCCCAGAACATATATAATTAAATCTGGACCTGCAATGTAAGAGGGGGAGACTTGAGAAAGCTCCTGATCAGGAGCAGAGGCTGATTAATACGGATTATTAGAGATTGCTGATTGAAAAGCTGCAGCTGTGATTGCCATAGTGGAGAGAAGGCAGCAAGGTCTCAGTGCTTGTAATGGTGTCTGACAGGTCTTGTCTTCAATTTACTCTAACAAAGATGCTTTCTGTGTGCTGTCCTGCATCCCAAAATCAGCTGCTACACCCCATCACCCTTCTGTGCTTCTTTAAGGGGATGTTACTTCTACCATCCTTGACTGATATCAGCCTTGACTTTTACCAGAGCAGTTTGTACCTTGAAGATGAGCTGGCAGGTTTTCTTGAGCTTCTCCCGAAAGCTGTGTGTCTGACTGAGAAGCTGACCTGACAGATATAATTTAGTTTTGTCCTCTGTTTCTCTTTAACAGGCGACTGCGATGTCAGTGGATTGCCTGGGACAGCATGCAGTGCTCTCGGGGTGAGTGTGACAGTCCCCTTTAGGACTGTATGACAGTCATTTCCACAAGCCAAATCAGCAGCCTTCGGGTTGACCTCTGGCGGAGAGCTTATGTATTGTTTCAGAAAGGTGTGGCTGAATTCTGTTCATGGCTTGATGGAAAGGATTCTGGGTTACATTTCTAGTGGGTTACTGAGTGGAAAGGCATCAGTAACATCACAATAAAATACTGTCCTGGCTTTCTTCGTATGTGCTTTCCCAAGTCCACCTGTCGGAGGTGGAGCATCATGAACTACTGTTTGGATTCTGCTTGAAATACAGATTAAATAATTTCATCAAGACAAAATTTGCCGCAAATATTTTCATGGTATACTGGGGCAGGAGAGCCAAGCTCTCTGACCTGCTCTTCTGCTGGTTCAGTGCAGGATGATACTCTACAAAAGCAGTAGGTGCCAAGCTGCCAGCGCTCTTGAGAGTGCTTGGCATTACATAGATACCCTCAGGGCAAGTCTTTAACCAGCTCAGCAGTTGCCTGCCCAGCTGCCACCTTTCAGTACCAACAGCTATTTCTGTCCCACTGTCACTGACGCAATTACCACACCAATCAGGATATTCACTTCAAATACAGATTGCATGGATGCGGCTGACCTTCGGTCAGCTGTAGGCGAAACAGATCCTTTAGTGTAACTCAGGGACCTGCTTTCTTCCATGTAAACTCTTAGCCGAGCAGCCCTGTGCAGGAATAACCAGCTCAGCAGCTGGCTTGGGTCTAACTTGATACTCCTTCCTCCTTACACTTGCCCAGTTTCACAGCTTGCTTATTTGGGGCAACACAAGTTGGGGACAGCCTGTCTGCAATTCAGCATCCACCCTCTGCATTCCAAGCTTCTCCTGGATGCTCAGCAGTCCTTGAGTTTTTGCCTCCTTTATTTTAAAGCTGTGTGAGGGCCTAAGAAGGTTCAACATCTTTGGTTTTTGGAGTAGGGAGGAGCCGTGAGGACTTTGGTCTGGAAAGGCAGCAAATAATATTGTGTTCCTTCTCTTAAGAGGATTCACAGTGCTCAGAGCAGATGTATGCTTGCAGTGCAGCTGACGTGTGATATGTAGTTGTCTCTATATGGTTCAGTATCTTTTGGTGCTGGTTTTCCGTTACAGTTATGCTGGCTCAGTTATTTCTGGCCACTTTATCTTGCTTGTAAGATGAATCACACTGTGGAAGGAATGATACCTTTCCTAGTTTTGTGGGGAGTTGGGGACATACAGCAGGTTGTATGAACTCAGGTTTAGCATCCTGCAAACATGTCTTTGCTGCATATAGGGTTAGCTCAGGTAAGTAATGTAACCAGATCCATGCAGTGCTGCCTCCGCCCCTGTTTGTCAGCTGCTGCAGCTGAGCTAGCTCTATGCAGGTGTACTTGTATTGTCTGCAGAACCAAGCCCCACAAACAGTGTGGTGTGGAAAGATGCAGGCATGCAGAATCATCTGATGTTTGTCAAGGCTCCTTAACTGCTGCTCAGAGCAACCTCTTCAAACTGAAGCTGGCTCCCGGCCTGTACCACCTCGCCTATGCTGCTGCAGCTTTAGGCCAGCAAAGCATATTTGGATGCACTTGCACCATTTCTCAGTGCTTTCTTTTGTATCCTTGTTATCTGGGGTTTTCTGTGGTTCAGAGCTACCCATTGCATTTGCAGATCCTGTATAATTTCAGTGTGTCTTTCTGCATTTTTTTTAATGTAGCCTTTTCTGAAGTATGTGGTAAAATGTAGCAGTCTCAGGAAGAGTATTTTCATCTGTCTTGTGAAATACTTCTCTTCTTCAGTGCTCTAGGCACAAGGCTGTGAACTCCATGTGAGCTTAGGGTTTTGAGATCAGTCCTGTGTGATACAGCAGCTTTGTGTCTGTGTGTCTTGCAGCCGCCGTTTCCTCTACATAGTCAATCTGGACGCACCAAACGAGGGGCATCGAAAGATCTCGCGACAGAGCAAGTGGGACATCGGGGCAGTGCAGTGGAACCCACATGACAGCTATGCATACTACTTTGCAGCCTCAGTAAGTTCTTTCATTTAAGAGCTATAACTTGTCATCTTCCTCTGCCTTTCATGAGTGGATTTCTGCAAGGTCAGAAGTCTGTATGGAGTTCACACAGGCATGCTTTTCAAAGTCACATTGCAAGATCAAGGCCTTGCTCTGATCAGGTATTTGACTTGATGGCTCTCAGTTATTGGTCAGTCAGTGTTGCATATAGTTTTGCTTGCTTGTCTATTATAAAAACTCCTTCCCAAGTAAATTTGGCATCCAAATGGTCCTTTTCTGGGAGGAAAGGGGAATGCGCTTTCTTTCTAACTTCCATTGTGTTAGGAGACTTACTGAATTTCTTACTCTGTGCTGTTTTCTTTTCACCTTCCTGGTGGGCTGTGGTGCACCAGGCAGTCTTTAAATAGCACAAGTCAATATTGGCTCGCCGTTGTAACAATCTAGTTTTGCAGATGAGCAGGGACCAAGCCAGCAACAAGTTCTTACTCAGTGTGTGGAGAAATAGACTGATCTGGAGAAGCAACAGTGGCCATGTGAGACTTGAGTGCAGTGTTCAGCTCTGATCTTTACTTTGTCTATCATGCTCTGTAGATTGTTCACCCAGAGCCTTAACCTTCTGCTAATAGCAGCCTTAGCCATCAACCACAGCACTGCAGCAGCCAGCAGTGACCAGTCACAGACTGTTCTCATGCCTTTGCTGCCATGTTGCATCTGCTTTTATAGCCTGAGATCCTGAAATAGCTGGGAGTGGAGAAGTTTCACCTATTTTTCTTGAGAAAATGCTTAGCAGAAGGTGGTTTCCTGGGATTTTTGTTCATTTTGCTTCTTAGACTGGCACTTAACTTTTGACTCTTTCTTACAACTTGAGATTAAAGACAGTCTTGAAAATGGACCAGTGTTGGCAGTTAAGAGCTGTTGTTTGTTTGTTGTCTGAATTGCCCAGCCTATCTCCTCCCAGCTCTGGTACCACTGACTAGTGGCTTAAAGGTGCCTTCAGTAGCTGTCTACTTCTCAGTTGAGAGTTAGTAAAACTTGCAAAAAGATGCCCTTCAGTGCCACTTCTGAATATAGTCTATGAAAATCAGAACCAAATAATGAAATGTGCTGTGCAGGCCACAAGCAGAGCAGGAAAGCTTCTTTTCGAACACACTCTGAAGGCAATACCCAGAGACTGGTTAATACTGATTTGAGCAGGACCCTGCTGTACACTGGGGCTGTGCCCATCTCACGCTCTCGTGTTTTGCTGCCCTGAGCAGACACAGGAACCCCTCTCTTTACAGACTGAAAGTAGGTGTAGGTGGCATCAAACGTTGCTGCTCCTGCTTATAAGTGAAGGTGCAGTATTCAAGTCCAGGTTGGATGGGGCTTAGAGCAACCTGGTCTAGTATAAGGTGTCCCTGCCTGTAGCAGGGAGTTGGAACTGGATGACCTCAAGGTCCCTTGCAACCCAACCTGTTCTGTGATTCTGATTCTCTACTAAGATGCTCTGGTCATTTAGATATACTTGGCATACAACAGGTGAGGAATACCCAAGATTGTAGAATCAACTAGGTTGGAAAAGACCTTTAAGATCATCAAGTCCAGCCATTACCTGAGGAAAGGATGAGATTAGGCAGCTTCTCCCTTTTGGGTCAGAAGCACCTCCTTTCCATCCATCTTATAGTTGGCTGGCATTTTGGTGCTGCTGCATTACAGGCCCTTCCTAGGATTAGAATTTAGCCTGTCTTGTTTAGAAGTGGAAAACAGGCTTACACCACATGCTCAGGTCTGTGTGTCCCACGTCAGCTTTGGAAGCAATGTGGATGTGTTTGAGGGCTGTACCTCAGGGGGGTGAAGGTGCATTGGGAAGGCTAAATCAGCTTGGATTCAGCGCTATGAAGATGTGATTTGCTACTTCTTCTCTCAGCCTGGCTGTCATTCCCCCATCAGTCTGCTGTTGAGTTTGCCATATGTTGAAGTATACCATGCAGGTGTTGTGGACAGCCTGAGGGTCCTGTCCCTCTGCTGTGGCTATCCTTGAGGATGGAAAGAGAGCGTAAAAGGAGGTGTTCTGTCTGCCAACAGTTTCAGCCGGTCTGCAGTGCTGTTAGTTGGAAGTGGTGCAGGCAGAGAGGAAGCCTGTCCTTGTATTTGGATAACAGCTTTTTTTTTCAGCTTCTTTCCAGACGAACTGAAACATGTCCTTTTGCTGTGCTTGCCTGTGTCTGCCTTTTGGCATGAGCACGTTTCTGAGGACTCCTAAGCTGTTGTTTCAAGAAATGCCATTGTTTTCAATCCTAAATCCTTGTTACTTCTTTTGTGTGATCACAAATGCTTGAACAAGAGGGTGGTGAAATTGTTGGAAGTGCACACTGATACTTACGTGAGCAGCACGTATTCTAGAAAATGCTCCTGAGGCGGGGAGCTGTCATTTCACCACACCTGGTGCTAGGGGCAGTGCTTTCTATTTGAGATGTCCTGCTAAAAGTCCGGTGACCTGGTAATCCTTTGTCTTGTAGCACTAATTCTGGAGTCCTGGATAAATCCTTTTGGGTAATTTCACTCTACCCCCTTAAATCCTTCTGTCAATGAGAAATATGCAAGGAGTTTTCCTTGCCCAAAGCTCTTGTGCAGCCCTGCTGTGAGTTATTAGAGAAATACCGTATGTTATTGCTGAGTTGGGAGGAGACCTTCTATTTCAGGGAACACTGTAGTGTTTTATCTATCTGCAAGTTCCAGTTCATAAGAAGCAGTTTTGGGGTAGAAAAATGAAACACCACTACCACAAAAAAGTGCAACAAAAACTGTAAGAATCTTCTCTATTATCTTTTTCCTCATCTGCCTGTAAATCTGAAAACAAGAGGCTAATGAAGATCAGGGGGCTGATGAAGATTGTGTTATTTATGTTTTTGCAGAATCAGCATGAATGTTCAGTTGTGGCTTCAGATCCACTGTGCTTAGTGCTGTGTATGCACCCAAAAAGGCAGTTCCTGCCCCAGAAAGACTGGAATCCACCTGGGCTGAGGTGCACCTTGATTGAGGCAGAATATGATCTTAAAGCACAACAGCTACCTCCAAGTAACTTTTGTGTGTGGCTGCACTGGGGGAGGATTTATTCCTGGAATAAGTGAAAGAGGCCTAAATATTGTTGTAATTGATTCATCTGGTTTGCTCCTGTGTTTTACAGTTAGTCGTAAACACTTGAAAGCTTTTTTTCCCTGGGCTGGCAATGGTGGAAGTGACCTTAAAGCCTTTAGAGTCTGTTGCTCATGTTTGGCAATGGCCCTCATTGTATCAGAAGGCAACTGAGAGAGTTGAGGAGCACCAATTGTGATCCATCATCCCCCTCACTGAAAACTCCTCTTAACAGTCTGGTAGGGTATTCTTGCAGAGAGAATTTGTATGCCTTTTGCTTGCATTTACAGAGTGTTGTTAGGAAATAAAAGCTCTGAGAACATCATTTCATGGAAATATTTTGCAATGTGTTTTTTTTTTTTTTTTTTTTGCCTCCCATTCTTATTTGTCTCCAACTTTAAGTAATTAAAGTGTGAGTTTTTGAGAGACCTTGAAGGCTATAGTTTCATCTTTGCTCTTCTGCTTTGGGCAAGGACATTGCTAATCACAGTGTGACTCATTGGTAACTGAAGTCATTCAAAGTGAAGTGAACCTGGTTCTAACAGATTCCTACCTAGTTTGACTATCTCCTTTCTTCCATCTGATTTCAGAGCAATCAGCGTGTTGACCTGTATAAGTGGAAGGAAGGGAATGGAGAAGTTTGCACATCACTGCAAGGGCACACACGTGTCATCAGGTGAGGAACACACAAGCTATGTTGCAGACTGCTGGGTGGAAAACAATCCACCATTTCACAGAAGCTGAGTGTTTTGGTCCTCACCGTGTTCAGGCTCTGCTGTGAGCTTGTTTTTGTTTTTCTGGACTGAACTCCCTTCCCATGTGGAGGCAGTATCATCTGTGAAGCAGCTCACAATCTCCTGGCTGCCCCCAGTATATCAGCTTAGCCTTTGACAGCTCCAGTGTCATTGCCTTAGGCCACTGTCCTTATGTCCTGATTTAAGCCCAGCTGGCAACTCAGAACCACACAGCTGCTCACTCACTCCCCCTGATTTGTTCCCCCCCATTCCTCCAGGAATGTAAATCCTACAGGTTGAGGTAAGAGCAATCCAGTAACTGAGGTATAACACAAAACCGCTACTGCTACCAGCAATAATAATGATAAGGAAAATAACAGGCATAATAGCTGTAAAGTTCGGGGTCAGGAGCATATTTCACAGATCTTTCACTTAGAAGCATTTCATTACTTCTTGGAATTTACTTAGAGAAATGATCAAGATCTTGCTTTTTACTTAGAAAATTTTAGTAGATGTTATGGAGTCGCCATGAATTTGTCAGAGAAATGGACTGGGGGCTTGTGAGAAGTTCATGCAAACTTTGTATGCTTGCCTTTGCTGACCTGCTATGATTTTGCATTTTCAGTGACCTGGACTGGGCTGTGTTTGAGCCAGACCTGCTGGTCACCAGTTCTGTTGACACATACATCTACATCTGGGACATCAAGTAAGAATCAGTATCTTCCTGCACTGCAGGGGAATCATTACACTCCTTTCCATAAGTAGCAGCTGTCAGGGCAAAGCACGCACTGAAGGGTGGTGCCCTTCAGCTATGCTTGCAGGGGCTTTGTCTACATCCCATAATCTGAAAGATGACTTTTACCCTGTTTTCAAGACAGTTCAGAGTCAGTGAAGAGCAGCAGACTGGTACTCTCTTGAAAAAATATCGACTGGCTTCATTCCCTACTCACTTCAGATCTTTCTTTGGGAGCTTTTCCTGGAGGCTGAGGATGTTCCTCAATCTGTTGGGGTTTCTAGCTGAGTGAATGAACACTATTTCAAGATCCTGCAGCCATTTTACACTAAATTCACTGCTTGTTGCTAGCTCTCCCTCAGCAGTGGGAAGAGTGGTAGCGGTATTTGGGAACATTTTCCTATTTGTGCTTTCCTTTGATTCCTGGTGCTTTCTACCATGAAATTCCTTAAGTGAGCAATTTCAGGTTAAAGGGTATTTCTAACTATGTATCCCAAACCCACAAATATTAGAATTACGTATTTTACACCTGAGAAGCAAGGAGGTGGCACTGAGACTGCTGGGTGCTTTTACTGACTGTACAGCAACTCTTTATGACTGCTGGCAAGTCACTCGGTTCCACTCTGCCTCCCTTGCTCAGTTGTAATAGGAGGATAATTATATAACCCCACTGCACCACGCTATCCTGAGGCTTGTTTAGCTCCTATGAAGCTCTTAGATCCTTTGTTAAATGGTGCTTGAGAATGGCAATATATTATTAATGTGTAATTAAAAGACATAGAGAGACAATAACTGCTGGTTGTGTTTTCCTGTGATACTGTCTTAGTGCCAAGCCAAAAATAGAGCTCTCTGAAGGTTTGTGTCTGCCTATATCACTTGACCATAAATGTTTAGGCAGTCTCTGACTAGCCACTTCATCACACCTGTGCTGCGAAGGTCTCTGAACTTGCTGGAACGGTATGGTCCTGCGCCTGCTGGCCTCCAGCAAGTGAATTTCCTGCTGAAATCACAGTCTTTAGTGACGCCCTACAGAGGTAGCCCTGCAGTAGGGGCAGCTGGAAATTGCACACTTAATTTTTCATACAAAATAAATGTTTGATTAGGCAGAAATTCTTAGAGGGAAGAAGTGCAGTCCATTTCAGAAAATGGGCTGGTTTTCAGCAAATGCAAAAAGCTGAAGACAATACTTGTTATTTTCACTGGCATTTTTCATGAAAGGACAGGTAAATTCCTGAGAAGCAAGGTTAATGAGCACATTGTCGTCTTCATCCATGTCCTGGCTGCTAGGAGTTGTCATGGTGCCACACTGACTTCTACCACTGCAGAATTTGGTCTGTAGAGTCTGCGCACAGCTGGGCTTACTTTGTACTGATTTTGTTGTTATATGCTCGAGGTGAAGTTTTTGGTCTGAAGTCACTGCTTCATCTGCCTTGAATCAGAGTCTGCAAAGGCTTGAAAACACATCAGTGGCTTTTGTCAAGATTTTCCACAGCTCTGTTTTGTTTAATCTCCTGGCAAAGGCTGTCTTGTTGCTTACTGCAGCAGCACTTTGTGAGCCCAGTTTTCTTACCTGCCCAGTTGCAACATGCCATATTTTGCACACGTTTCTCCTCCCTCTATTTGTCTCCAATTCCATCCTGTGTCCTAAACTGCTGTATATGGTGGCAAGACAGGATGGCTTTTGTCCTCTAGCTAGTCACCTCCTTCCATTTCACACTGGTGTATTTCGGTAACCAGAAAGCACATTAGCTCCCAGGAGGCAGCAATACAATTAGTCCTGGAATAGCAAGGTGCCCAGTGGGGAGGCTGGACCTTCTGGGCTGTGCTGTGGGTACTCATCTTAGCCATGTTGTGTTTCAGAGACACCAGGAAGCCTACAGTCTCGCTCTCTGCAGTTGGTAAGTATAACTTACATGTGATGTGGGCATTAAACAAGCCTATTGACATGTGTCCCTGATGTTATTCCTCCCTCTTGTCATGCACCAAGGCTGAACGTGGCAGAATACAGAAGAGCCACCACATGTGATTGTCCCATGTAGGAGCAGCCTGAGAGGCCCTAGTTCATAGGTCTTAGAGGGCAAAAGTCAGAGGGGATGTGAAGCCCTCAGAGGTTCCGAGCCGTGCAGGGTGGTGCTTGGACTGGCTGTCCTGAAATTGGTGGACAGTCACATGGTATTAGTGTTTTTTAAATGTAGCTTCCTCCATGCTTAATCATCCTGCTGCACTGCTTGTCCTGTGTTGCCTGTCTGTGATATCTCCACATCCTTTTATGTTTGCTTAAATCAGCTGAGAAACTAAATCACACCCCAGGCAATGCTGTTGAATCCTTCTGACTGCCTGCCTCTCCTTTACTTACTGAGGGGCTGGGTACATTACCCTGCTGTTTCTGCTTCTCTGGGGCACCTTCAGCATGACACAAAGGTGCTCTCTTTGGGCTGTGCTTGCTCTGGAAAGACACTTCTTGTGGCTGTTGGCAGTGTGAGTGTCCAGGCATCTGTAATACAGCCTGGTGGCAGGTGCTTTGTGTCAGTCCTCACCAGCTGTGTGTTGGAACTGGGTGAAGCGCAGCTGACAAGCAAAACGTCCTTTTCCTGAGCTACTGCCCCAGTATTAGAGCAGTCCTCCCACTGTGTATGTCTTACTCTCATCTGCAGTATCTCCCTCTTCCTTTGCGGCCAGCAAACCCGTCTATCATAGCAGTGCAAAAACCTTCCTGAATCGGAGAAAAGCAGCATTCAGTTCTGGTGCCTGGGGTGAGGTTCCATGGGTCAGCTGAGCCAGCCTGGCAGCTAGCTCCCCAGAAAGCATCCTTACTTCCATGCCCAATTCTGTTTAGTGCTGGTCCAGAGGTTTGTGTACCCTTCAGTGAGTGGATCAAATCAATCAACTGGTGGTCTATTTGCAGGGTTTTTTTAATTATTATTATTAGTACTAGTATTTGTTTCCCTGACTTAATTTTTTGACAGATTGTCAGGATGAATCTGCTCACCATGCAGCAGAAGATGGGGAATAGCAAGCTAAGCTAGCCAGGCTGAGCTCTGGCTTTCTTATGGACCTCACCTTTCTGATAGCTCAGAATATTTTGAAAATACAGATGGAATAAGGATAAACAGAATACATATTTCTCTTTCAGTATTTGAACAATCCACATCAACTGAAGCTGGGTTTTGAGTAGAAATAACTACTCATCTGCTGTGACTGAGTCGCACATGATATCCTATGTAATCGAATCTGCACCGTTATCCAGTTTCTTTGCAAAGCTGTTGATGTCTTTGACTTTTGTTGTGTATTTTAACAATTGGGCCTTCCTTCCACACAGTGAGCGTTACCTCCAGCTGGCCAGACACAAGGTGCACTTGTATTACAGCCTTCTACATCTGTCTTTTAATAATAAACATATAAATAATAATAAACATATTTTAATAATAAACATATAACAAATAACACTGGTTCATTGCATAGCATCAGATAGTAGAGAGGATGTTGGGGAGACAAATTGGTCAATCTGCAAGCACTTGGAAGTAGCTTAAATGAAAACAAGGGATTTGGGAGGGGAGTGGGAAACCTGCAGTTCTTGTCTGGAAGAAGTTTCTCCATCTGAATTAATGGACATGAGTATTCTAACTGGAGACAGCCTGTGACTTCAAACTGCTATGTAGATCTCTAGGCATGTAACTCTGACTGTCTTGCTTTGGACACAAACACTATGCTGGGGAATTGAGCGTTAATCATTTTCATGCCATCCTTCATGCAGGCTTCTGGGATATCCTTTCTCTGGACTGCCTCTCCTGTGCTAAGAAGAGCTGCCCTAAGACCAGGTCAGGGGTCTGCTATGCCATTTACTTTATAATTGCTTGTTTTCACCTGCTGTGTTTGTCCTGCAGCTGGAGCTTCCCAGGTGAAATGGAACAAGAAAAATGCCAACTGTTTAGCAACAAGCCATGATGGAGATGTCCGAATATGGGACAGAAGGGTAAGCTGAGGGTTTTTTGAGCAGTCTGTGCATATTCATAGAATCTCAGACTGGTTTGGGTCGGAAGGGACCTTAAAACTCATCCAGTTCCAACCCCCTGCCATGGACAGGAACACCTTCAACTAGACCAGGTTGCTCTAAGCCCCATCCAAACTGGCCTTGAGCACCACCAGGGATGGGGCAGCCAGAGCTTCTCTGGGCAGCCTATGCCAGGGCCTCACCACCTTTACTAATGTCTAATCTAAATCCACTCTTTTTCAGTTTAAAGCCATTCCCCCTTGTCTTGTCACTACATGCCTTTGTAAAAAGGCCTTCTCTGGAAGTGAGCATGTAAACAGCCTCCTTCTCCAGAAAGTATGTCTATTAACATTTTGCTTTTGTTCTCATAGCACTTCACTGCTTTACTATATAGAAAGTATCGTTCAGGGCTATACTTGGTGACTAGAATTTGCCACAGCTTTCGGGGACCTTTTCTTCAACCACTTTTGCTGAGCTAGTTGCCTTTCCCCAGCAGGAAGGTGTTCTGCCTCTCTTGTTGAATTGTCCCTTTTTGTGACAACTAGTCAAAATCAGGAGTCCTGTGCTGAGAAGGAAAATGTCTCTCCTTGCAGAAACCTAGTACTGCAGTAGAGTACTTGGCAGCTCATCTCTCTAAAATCCATGGTCTGGATTGGCATCCTGACAATGAGTATACACTGGCCACTTCAAGCCAGGACAACTCTGTCAGGGTAAGTGTTACTTTTTGGGATTTCTGATTGGGAGATGTCAGGGTGGTACAGCAGATCCCCTTCTGCTACTGAAGGCCTGAGGAGTGCTTGCCATTGGCAAGATCTGGATCCTTATTTTTTGCTTTCTTGCTGCCTGTGTGTATTGAGCCAGGAGTGTGCTTACAGGACAGGCAGAAAAGTTACTGCAGGATGGGTGCACATATGTTTGGCACGTATCTGTGGTGATTTGGGCAGTACTGAGGCTGAAAACAACTGTCTCTGCCTGTTGCTTGTCAGAAGGGAGCTGGCCACACTTGCCAGAAGAGCCTTCTAAAATGCAGTGTTGCCAGCCTCAAGCTGATCACAGCAACTTGGGGGGAAGACATACTCCAGCCCCTGGGGTTCCCAAACTCATGTTGAACTGTGTTATCAATAAGAGATTGCCTGCAAGCACTGCTCTGCAGGGTCGTTTACCTGTGGGGAATTGTGTGCTTTGTATGTCAGCCAAATGGAGTTCATTCACATTTAGCTAAGATCTGACGCGAATGCAATTGATGTGTATTCTAGCAAAGCAAAAGGTTAGGTTCTTCATTACAAAATTAGCAGTAACAGCAGGGTGGGCCTGCCTCCAGTCTGGACTGGCATATTGGCTGGGAGCCTGCAGGGTGCCTTGCAGCTGTGAAAGCTCAAGCAAGCTGCTGATCTCCGTGCTGTAATTATTCAAGCTATGAGCACTGTGAATGTGACCTCAAGTCGCTCATGTAAGGGATGCTGCCAGATGCTGATAGCTTGGTATTTGTCCTTTGGGGCCATCTCTGCTGTTGGTGAATGGGATTACTAATGATGCTGTGGGCACCATGATATGTTTTTCACTCTGTTATATGTGCAAGCCACATGGAAGGCTGCAGCCTTGAAGTATAGCAAGCTGACTCATGCCTTTGCATGTCTTCTGTGTTTTATTTCTTTAAGTTCTGGGATTACCGTCAGCCTCGGAAATACCTTAATATCCTTCCCTGCCAGGTTCCTGTCTGGAAGGCAAGGTACACGGTGAGTGAGAAACTCAAATGCACAAAGGGACATTAAATAAAGGAGAACTGCTGAAGGGCTTCTCACCAGTTCTACTGCTGGACATTAGTTTGATTTTTAAAATCTCTCTTGGTACTTAAAATACCTAGCATCCACTGTGGAGGGCACCCAGGAAAAGGAATGCGTAGCACTGTGAGATCCCAATCTTGGACATCATTCTCCTGGGGGATGAAGACTTAAGTGCAGGTGGTTTGCTCTTGGAGGAAGAGGCTCAGCAAGTGGCCGCTGCTTTTCTGTTTTCCTGCTGAGCTTCAGTATTGGTACCTGTTGCGCAGAGCAATGCAGCTATGGTCTTCCTTCTCTTGAGCACTTCCTCTACTCACAGGGTTTCCAAGCATGCCACAGTGGGATCTTACAGCATATCAAATCCAAGAACTGTTGCCATTTATAAAGCAAGCACTCAGCTGTGTGAAGCTAAGGCTCTTGACATCAGTCATCTATGTTCTCTTCCCCAGACATCTGAATGTGGTCTGAAGACAGTGATGTGCCTTGAATCTTTGATCCTCTTTTCCCATCCCCATGGTGGTGGGTTTGGGACTGGGTTCCAGTCTGAGCATCATGACCCCGAGAAGCTGCTGGGACTCAGTCCCCACGCAGCAGTTCTTGCAGCTCCAGGCAAATTGCTGGAAGGATCCCCTGTGTCAATGGTTAAATCCCTTCAGCCTCCCAGCTAAAATGTGAGGATGCAGCAGAAGAAAATTATCAATATTAAATGAGCTGCATTGAGTGTCTCAATCTATTTCACCTTTTACCTTGTAAGACAGTGGTTTTGCACAGCATTTGCTTTCGACCCTCCCAGTTTTAGGCCAGGTTCTGGTTTGGGCTGAGCTTCTTTAGAAACCACATATCCTTGATAGGGAAAAAGGAAAAATTAGAGTCTGATAACAGCAGCATGGCTCCCCAAGGCTAACTGAAAGGGTGTTTCTCTCTCAAGCCTTTCAGCAATGGGCTGGTGACAGTAATGGTCCCCCAACTCCGCCGGGAGAACAGTCTCCTTCTTTGGAATGTCTTTGACTTGAACACGCCTGTCCACACCTTTGTGGGACATGATGATGTGGTGCTGGAATTTCAGTGGAGGAAGCAGAAAGAAGGTGAGTTCGGGGCTGGATGTGCTCTTCCCCCTGCACTGTGGCCATCAGCTAACCAGGGGTGGGGAGGACTGGCTCCTGGGTTCAGTGCTTCTGCTGTCACCATTTGACTCTTGCCTTTCCTCGGGGTAGCTCCTACCCACTTTCCGGCTCCTCCTAAAGGTTCAGCTATTTTGTACTTGTTTTGTAGCAGCGCCCACAGAAGCATTGCCCTGTTGTTTCCATTTTAACAAAGTAAATTACCAAATGCTGAGTGGATCAGCAGTGACTCTAATTGCTTCCGCTCTCCTGTGTCTATTTTTGAATGTATCTTTCAGAATAAATTGTGCAAACTGTTAGATGGGTACATGAATCCTGCTGAGAGCTCCAGACTAACTAGTTAACTTGTCAGTCACTGCCTGGATCAGCAGCCTCTGGCATATCCCAGACCAGAGACCAAGTGAACCACCTTATCTGTCTTCTGGCAAAGGCAGGAGAGAAAAAGCGTAGGATAGATACGCTTCTGTCAGAGTTCAGTCCTGACTGCATTTTCCAGTGTAAGCAGCTAAATACAGGATATTCCATATTAGAAGTTGGATAACCACACAGAGTGCAGCTTTGTTTCTAGCACCTCAACTGCCGTTGACAGAGCATGCATGGTTGGCTTTGGTGTCACTGTGATGTGACTTTCCAATGGCTAGCCCTCTGTCACCAGCTGTTTTAAAACATCAGCATCTTGAAACAGATAGGTTGAAGATAATTTGACTTTGTAAAAACAAATCTGTTTCTCAACTATATTATTTCTTCTATTTAAATAAGTATTGTAGCAGAACTTATCCATTCCTAGTTGTCCATTCCTAGTTGGAAAGCTTGTATCATGTTTATTACACTTTGTGCTTTTTGCCTGTAAGTTATACCCCATTTAGAGGTGTGGTAACTGGGAGACATAAAGGCTGATGCACCTAGGTCAGTTCAAAGCAGAAAAGGACTTGCTTTGCCTTTTGGTTTAGTGCCTTATCCATTGGATCTCCCTGATGGCTTGCTTGAATCTGTTTACACCAAACACAGGGCTGAGATAGTCTCTGTTTTCAGCTAGGTCTGTAAATTGTTTCTGTCGTTTGTAGGTTCTAAAGACTACCAGCTGGTTACGTGGTCTCGTGATCAGACTCTACGCATGTGGCGGATTGACTCTCAGCTGCAGAGGGTGCGTAAACACTTCAGCTCTTGGGCTGTAGATAGTTTCCTTACAGGCTGGGTTCACTTCCCTTTCCTTATAGTCCCAGTAACTCCTCTGATATCCTAGAGCTGCAGATGTGTCAGCCAGCTGCTGCTTCACTTTCCTCTTCAGCTCCAGCTCAGAAAGACCTCTAAGGAGGCCTGTGATGAGGCTTCTCTGTGGCTCAGAAGCTTCTGTGGAAGTACAAAGCCACTTTGTGGTGTAACAGTAAGTGTAGAAGTCATTTGGTGAAGGTGGAGATGGGTTAATACCTGCACTGCTTCTGAAGATGCCATCTCCATGGCTGCAGGACTGTATGAGTCTTGGCATTTTAGATTCCAGGTAAATGTAGGGATTGTGCTCTCCACTTCCCCCCCTTGTTTCCACTGCTTCTTACGCTGGTGCAGGCAGTGTGAACCCTGTTACTCTGCTGTCTGGCAGCAGTCACAAGTTGCTGGTGCAGTTACTAGAACACTCATGCTGAGTCAGACCAGAGGTTCGTATTGTCCATGTTGCCCTGTTTCATCTTCAGCTGTGTATGCCTTGGAAGAGGATAAGAGCAAAGCAAGTAGGGAGCCCTGCCAGACCCCTGCCATTTGCCACTTAGAGGCTTATTGAGTCTGGCATCTTCGTACGTGACAGAAGAACTTGATGAGTTTCACTTCCGTTGACTTGTTCTATCTTTTCTTGGACCTGTGTAAATTTTTGTCATCTTTAACGTCCTACCAACAAGGAGTTTCATGACTTCCATGCATGTCATGTGAAAAACCATGTCCTTTCATCTGTTTATTTTGCAGCCTGACAGTTTCATTGCATTGAAGATGAAATGAGCAGCCATCTTATACATGCTACTAATGATTCCATAGATATTCTTGATATTCCTGCTTAGCTGCCTTCTTTTTCAACACAGAAGGTCTTGATTTACTTCATTTTTTGTACAAGATGTTTGTCCTTTTGCCTTTCATGACCCTTTTTCAGCTCCACTATTTGGGCTAGAGATGTGATCTTTGTTCTTTCCAAAGAATTCTCAGTACTGTGTTTCTGTAAATTGTCAAGCATAATTCCATGAAAACATCAGCTTAGTCTGACCTCTGCATTTTGTTCCCTCAGTCAGCTTGAACTTGCCATTTTTTAACCCTATGTGTGTTGCTTTATATTTATCTGAAGTTTATCTTTTATTTTAATAGTTATTCCTGTAAGGTCCTTCTGTGATTGTTTGCAGTCAGCCACTCTTGTTACTACCCTAAAACACTTGGTGGCATCAGCAAAGCTGGTCATGTCACTATTCACCTCCTATTCTACGTTTTTAATGAATATGTTGAGAAGCATGTGTCCCAGCACAGATCCTGCAGGAGTCCTGCAGGTCTGTAACAAACTTTCTCTGTGGAAAATGACCCTTTACTCCTACCTGATATATCTGCGAATATTTGATTTGTTTCTAGTCTTTAAACCGATTGTTCATCCATGTCAGAGCCTTTACACTTCCTGCGCTGGCTCCCACTCCACTTTTTTGTCCTTGTCTGAATCAAACAACACACATGATGGCATGCTGCTGGTGACCAGTGCTGTAATTTGCTACATTGCACACCGTTTTTCTTTCTCCTCCCTATGTTTCCTCTCTTCATCTTCCCTGTTTTCCTGTGCTGAACTTAAAATACAAGATTTTATGGTCTCTTTTGATGCAGGACCTTGAACACTTAAGGTCACTAGCTTGTACCTGGGTCTCTACATCCTGCTGGAGTGTAAATATCAAAAGTAGAAAGTGTGCTGCTGTTATATCTGATCTAAAAAATTAAACCAATTCTGACAAATTAATTCAAGGAATTAAGGTCATACCAGGTTTTGTTTTGATTAAAGTAAACCTGTTACTTAGACTGGCTCTGTCAGTTCAGAGGCTTTGTAAGTGAGCAGGAGACTTAGCCAGGCTGTCTGAGATGGCAGAGCTGGGGATGCCGGAAAGTGAAAGATACCTGTCTTTGTCACAGAAACTATGATGAGGTCCAGGTCATGACTGTGGCATGGATAGACCTACCTTGCAAATCCTTCTCCCTGGAGAAACAAATTGTTCAGTGGTGTCTCTTTCCACAGCTTGGTTTCTGTTGTGCAGCACATGAGTGTGTTCGTTCTTTTCAGCTATGTGCTAATGATATCCTGGATGGAGTCGAGGACCTCATCGATGGGATTTCTCATCTGCCAGAGCCAGACAAGACCCTTCACCCACAGGACTCAGAGCCCCAGCATAACTCTGGACATGGGGATGAGGAAGGTGAGACAAGTGATGGGTTGTGGAACTTCTAACACCACTTGTCTTTGTGTTGGGAAGAAGATGCATCTTGACATAAAAAATAATATTGTAGGCAAAGTGCAAACTGCTACTGTTCCAAAGGCTAGTAGATTCCCCATGTGGGAGGAGGGAATACACTAGAAGTGTCTCAGAATGATCTTCCCAAGTTTTTTCTCCTCTTCTGAAGTAATTCTGGCTGTAAAATGAAGCTCTTCCCTGTTACTAATACCATTTAATTGCATTCTCTTTTTGTCATAATTGTGTCTTGCTGCCAAAAAAAAGGCAATAGGAAAGCAATTCTGCATCTTAAGAAGGTAGATTAGTTTAAGCCAAGTGGTGAGCCCACACAAGAAGGGACTCTATGGGTATGGCACTCAGACACAAGCTGCTTGCTTCGCACCTGGTACCTAAACACTTCTGCTCGGGGCACTGTGTGAACTGATGTGACGTGAAGGTGTTTGCTGGTGTCTTCTCCCATCCCCCAGAATTAGCATAGAGAGAGCTTGTGAAGTTTTGTTCGTGTATTGATGAGAGGTGACTGAAGGCTGGCAGAGCAGAGGGGAAGCGATACTATCTCCAGCTTCTGAGTACCAGATGGGCAGATGGGAGTGGGTTAGAGGCTTTAACAGAAAGCACTGATGAAGCATTCTTCATGGAAGAGAAGGTATACAAGGAAGGAATGCAAAGGAGGATTTGTGAAGTTAAGGCTCTGGCCAGGTTAAACATTCAGGGTGTTAGTGTTTGAAGAGTGTAAGTGCCAGAATAGAAGAGATTGCAGTAGCTGAGGCCCAAGGTGATGACGTGTATGTGGAAAAGATACCTGAAGAGTATTCTGTATCTAATAATGAGGAAGAAGAATTGTGTGCTTCCATGCCTTTGTAATAGCTTGAGTTTAAATTCAGAGTTCCTTTCTGTATTGTATCAGGGTGCTACAGTCAATCCCCATGTGAGTGGCTTACAGTAAAGTGATTTGATTCTCGCTTTGACTTGTGAACCAACTGGAGAGCAGGGAAGTGATCTAGTATCTGTCCTTTGAATAAAGGACACAGCTGTGAGGTCCCTTGGGGAAGGCATCTCTTACTAACTGGAATATTCCTGCCCAGAAAATCCCAGTGAAGTTCTTTCTGCCAGGCAGCAGAACAAGTTTATAAAAGTCGTCAGCACCTCTGCCTACATGAGGGTTTCTAAATCAGCACCTCAGCCTACATTTTATAGTATGATAGAAAAAGGCCTGGCTACCTGTGCTCTCTGTGAGCAATGCTGCGTGGGGAAGCACAGCCACTCTTGCTCCCACTGGGAGCATTATGTGTTCTCAGGGCTGCCTGACCTCTCTTTTTCCGCAGGAGAGAGCTAACTCTTTCACTGTCCCTGATTAAGTCATGTTCGTCTGTCCTGTGTGGTTTCTGTGTGGGTCTGGCTTTGGTTCAGACTGGTAGGGTTTCTCTTGAAGCCAAGGGGAATGAAAATGTCTTTTCTTTAGCAAGTTAGATTTTGCTGCAAATACCATGACTGCACGATTAATGCCCAGGCAAGTCCCTAAGGAGGAATTTCAGTTCTTTCTAGCCTAAAAGCTGTTGTGGAGCACTGATATTTTACCCTGGAGGTGGCTGCATTTCATCTGCAGACAGTTTCTCTATGCTATATTAGTAAAGCACTTTGGGGTATCTTTGAAGAAAGCAGTGCTCTGCAGATAAATCAGAAAGCCCGACAGCTGTGTCTTCAGTGCACAGCTGTCCTCACTGGCAGCTGCCTTTAAAGGGTCTTTAGGAATCTAGGCAAATATTTGGGCTTTGGGGGGTTAGAAACTAATTTGAAGGGAATGGGAGGAGAGGACAAAGGGAGGGTACTGCCCATAACAGGAACTTCAGAGACAGCTTTCCAGTAAGCTATGTGGTGTCTTGAGCTAGGAATAATTATCTTCCCTGAGAGCCACTGATCTTCGCTTAATCCCTTTTTCAGCTCTCTTTTGTGAAGTATACGTAGACACTGTAATAAATCTGCAAACAGGAATGGGTAGCTAAGCATCCTACCTATCCAAATTCAGCAACCCACTAGGCAACAGTAAAACCAGACATATTTGTCCCAGCAGTAAAAAGTCAGTAAATTTTAAGCAAAGGCCTGTAAAAGGGCAGCTTTTTGCATTTCTTGTTAATTATTTTTTTTTTGCTAGGAATAGTTTGTGCAATATGATATAGCAAACTTGAGGATGATGGCTGGAAAACTGGGACTTCCCTTGTGTCCTTGGAACAAAGAAATCAAAAAGTACTTCTTTTGTTGTCTTAGGAAGTAGTGCCACAGCTAAACACTCTTCCAAAAGAGGTGCTCCTGCCCTAATGAAAATACACAGGAAGATATGAGGCAAAAGACAGGCACCACCACAGGCAGAGACCAATTCTTCTGAAACTCAGTCAAGTTTGCTGTCTTAACCCTAATTCCTTGTGTCCTGCAGCACTTGCCTGGCTGTTTAAATATGTTCTGGCCTTTGGGGTTACTGTTCTCTGAAAACTGTTGGGCTTTGACGCTAGACCCAGTGTTTAGATAGGCTTTAGAATCTGTTAAAGCACTAGAATGCTTTGCAACATGAAGTGAAAATGGTTGCTATAAATGAATTAGGCCTCTACTGAAGCCAGAAGTACCATCTTTTTCTCTCCACAGCCTTATCATGCTTTCAAAGCATTCCCTGGAAGCCAAGAGTGGTGGGATGTGAGTCCCAAAGACCAGAGCTCCTCCTGGAGATTGCTTTGGCAGCAGTTCTTTCACAGGGACCTGAGAGGCTCCAGTTCAGCTGTTTGTGACTCTGGTAGTACTGTGTAGGGAGGACAAGGGGACTCAAATGAGTAGAGATAGGTCACTTAGGGCTCTACAGAATGCAGGCAGCTTCTGTAACTATCCTGTGAAATCTGTGTGCAGGCAGTTTTGGTTTTCTTGAAGGACAAGGCCCAGAAGCTTGCTTCTAAACAGCAGCTCAGACTTTCTAGGTCTTTGCCAGGTAAAAGTCATAACCTTCATGTGTCAGAAGTGGAGAGGAAAGCCTGCTGTACTGGCTGCCTCCTGGCATCACATGCCAAAAGTCTGTCCGTTATAACTTGTCTCAACCTTTTCTCCATTGTTCCTGTCAGCCTTAAAAGAAGATTTTGTGAGTGACCCACTGGTGGGAAAGAAAACAGACCAACTGGGGCTGCCCCAAACACTGCAGCAAGAGTTCTCACTGATCAATGTGCAGATCCGAAATGTCAATGTGGAGGTAGAGTGTTTCCTTTTGCTTTCTTGTTTGGAAAGGGATATGGGCAGGCTGGCTTATTGGAGCCTTTAGGGGGGAACCTTCTTTGCTGCAGTGACTGCTTTCAGTAAACTAGGTTTATTTTGAGCTGTAGAGATCCTCTTGGCCAGGGGTAGTAGGAAAGAAGCTAATCCGAGACACTGGGAGTGAGGGAAGTGTTTCAGCACTGTAAATACACTGGCTACTCCCAAGAAGGCTAGATGGTGCTTTGCTCTCTGTCTAGGCTGCAGAGTAGAAAGTGGCTTTTTCTACCTCATGCCTGATTTGCTGAGCTATCTCGATCCTGTGCCTCTCCCTCAGTTTTGGCATCTCCCTTGCTCACCAAACCCTCCTCTCTGTGTGGAAGCTGGCTGAAGGCACAGCACTGGTAGGAAGTTTGAGGCAGCTCCCTGTCTCCTTTTCCCACTCCTCTGGTTTCACAGCTCCTGATACGGTTTTCCAAGACCCTGTAATATGTTCTTAGATGGTGCCAGTTACTGCTGCACTGGGACTGGCACTCTCCATGGCCAAGTGAAGTTGGCTGTAGTGCAGTGGTTGTTGGGAGCAGAGCCTGATTTCCTGGCTGTGGTCTCCAGATGCTGACATGTTGGATTGGCAGTCTGCTAGTGCGAGCTGAGCCTGTGCCCATCTGCCTGGGGTTTTTTTCTGTCACTGCGTTCACTGCCATTGAGAACAGCATGACTTCTCTTGTGGGTGTGCAGAGGAATCAGCCCCTCAGCATGAGTTTAAGCCACTCTAAGTTTTAAAAGTCCTTGGAGATCTGACTAGAGAGCAATTGCTTTTCCTCACAGATGGATGCAGTGAGTCGTAGCTGTACAGTGTCAGTGCATTGCGGCAACCACAGAGTCAGGATGCTGGTTATGTTCCCTGTCCAGTATCCCAATAATGCTGCACCATCCTTCCAGTTCATCAACCCAACTTCAATCACTGCCTCCATGAAGGCAAAGCTGCTGAAGGTGAGTGGGGAATGTACGGTGTCTTTATACATTTACAAGTACTGGATGCTTGATGTCTAGATTACTAACACAATGAAACGACTCACCTTGCTGAGCACATACCGCTTTGAACTGATACATTGTGGAGCTCTTAGGGAGAGGGCTTTGTTGGCCTTGCAGTGCAGTAGTTGCCTTTTGCCACTGGTGCATTTTAAATGTGTGTTCCTCACTGCTGCTCTGTTCTGGTGTGATGTGTATTGCTGTTGCCTGAGATCCCTAGCATCCTTCTCTTCACACAGTTAACCCCAACTCCATAATAAAAAAAATTACCAGCTAAGCATCCAGCTGCAGAAAGGTCATCTTTTTGAGCTGGGATGTTGCTTCCTTCTGTCCTGCACAAACAGTTTTAAAAATTAGGGAAATTTTTACAGCCTTAGCTAATTCCAGCCAGGTATTTGATCATCTGGTGTAGGAAGTCCTATTGCTATTGCTGGGGAATTTCTTCCCCAGCAGCAAGTTGATAGATCAGTTTGCGTTCCTTCCTGAAACAGAAACCAACCCTCATCCAGTTTTCCACAAACTGGTATGGAACGTGTGAGCTACAACAGTACAGAAGCCCAAATCCTGTCTCAGAATGTGCTGAATCTAGATGAAGCCTCAGTGCTCCGATCAAAACTCTCAGTGATTTCTCAAATAGGCAGCACACCAGCGGTGCTAGGGGTATCTTTGGCTTCTCTGGATACTGGCATCTTAACTACTCTGCAGACAAAAAAGGATGTTTGAAAAGTGTTGATACAGCCATGATTCAAGCTGCATCTTGTGTTTATTCCAGATACTGAAAGACACTTCTCTGCAGAAAGTGAAGCGGAACCAGAGCTGTCTGGAGCCCTGCCTGCGTCAGCTGGTCTCCTGGCTGGAGTCTGTTGTGGTATGATGAGCTGCATGGGCTTTCTGCCCTGGTTTGTTATCTTCTCCCACATTCCACACTTCTGACTCTGCAGTGAGAGTCCAGCCTCATTAGACATGTAAATAGACCCTGTGACTGGCCATTACATTTGAGTGAGCACTTCTGGTTGTGTTGAAGAAAACTAAATGGATCATTAGATGTGTTTTGTTTCTGAAAATCTGATTTGCTGCTCTGGGGAACTCTGCATGCTCTCTGATATTCAGGTTAGCAGCAATGACTGGGGGTTGGAGCACCTGAGTAGTGTATGGTAGTTTACCAACTCGCAATATATCAAACTGGTGCCCGGGCATGGTTATCATCTGTGAGAGAAGAGGCCTTGGGAAGCTGATGGATCCATTCTGATATGGAAGGCAGTGGCAGATGCCTTTGCCTCCTCAGTTCTAGTCACATATCCTGATAGTCCTATTCCAGGGTGTTTGTTTAATCCCTTAAAAAAAAATAAATCTATAAAGTCTTTTCTGAAGCCTTGTGCTGAGGTTTTGTAAGGATGATACTGCAGATAAATCCAAGTCACACCCTTCCCATAGCTGAGAGATCTGTGATACCTACTCAGCATCCCAGTATCATTTATTAGGTCTGTGTGTGGGTGAAGTGTACCAGGGTGGGTGTTTTCAGCATTCAGGAAAAGATTGGAGAGGCTCCTCAGGTTTCTTTTCCAAGAGGTTTTGTTTATTCATCACAAATAAAGGGCTTTGTTTTATTTTTTTTTTTAAACACTGTGAGGGCTCAATCTGTTTGGTTTCAGCAGTGATGTTCTAAGAGTGGGAACTTTCTCTACTGCATGGAAATCTGGTGACTCAAGCCAGGAGTCACTGCCTTTAGAGCATTCCTTTACACCTAAGCTGTAGTACTCTGTATCCATATAAATGCAGATTTCTGCTAAAGTTCATGGATAGGCCTGAGGTCTCTCAGTGTTGCACACTACCTGACTTCCTCACTTTGACTTCCCGGCCTGCATTTGAACTCCTCACAGTTTTGTGGTATTCTTATTTAAGGAGACTTTGTATCACTTGCATCATTGAGGTGTCAGGTTTAGCTGAGTTCCTTTTAGGGTCATATCCAGTCTTGGGAGTCATATCCAGTGAGAGGATCAGATTTTCTATATAGTTTCCCACTGTTTCACCCTAAGTTAAGCTCTACATTTCAACATGGCTATGGTGGGAGGGAAGTCTCTGAACAAGTAGCCAGAGAAGCCCTTTCCTCAAAGGTAAATGTGCTTGCAAGTGCCTTTGCAGCAGAACAAGAATCATGCTCTGTCCTTGATCTGCTCTGGCTCAAACAACAAGCACCTTCTGTGAGGCTGCTCCACACTGTGATGTCCAGGGCTCCGGCTGTGTTTCCTTCCTATGGCAGCGGGAGCATGACCTTGAGTAACTTCTGTTTCAGAACCAAGAGGACAGCACATCCAGCAATCCCTACGCTTTGTCCAACTCCGTAACACCCCCCTTGCCCACGTTTGCCCGGGTCTCCAATGCCTATGGCTCATACCAGGACTCTAACATCCCATTTCCACGGACCTCTGGAGCCAGGTTCTGTGGTGCAGGTTAGCCCCATCACTGATATGTTACAACACTTACCTGATGAATGGGCCTTTGAATGTTTTGGGGAAGGCTTGCCTCTGAATTAAACAAGGCTTTGGTCACTGCTAGGCAATGAGTAAGAAATGGTATTAAAGTAGTGAGGTTGTGGTAAATTTGCAGATAACGAGACTTGTTAGCAGCTGTTTGCAGTTGGTATTATATGTGTGGGATTTTGGGATTTGGAAATCCAGGGCTAATTGAAGAAATGGCCTTTGGTTTGTGGTATGCCGGAGGCATTGACAGACCACTCTTTTACAGGAGACTGGGAATAACTGTTTTCCTTGTCTAGCTCTCTCCTGCCAACATCAAATTGCTGAACATATTCTGGTGCTCAGTCTTCACAAATTCTGGTGGTTTTGGGTTGAACTTAACCCTTGCTGAAATTATGTTCTTGTTGCTAACCATTCTTTTCTCACTCTGTACCATTTCTGTTGTCCAAAATTAATTTTCTGAGGTCCTTGGGAAAATTCTCTTAAATGGGAGATGGTGTACAATCACATCCAGGTTTCCAGGAAAGTGTACAATGCAGAGATCATCCTATAAACAGTTTAAGATCTGAGTAAGAGCTGTTAAGTTTCACTGAGCTGTTTCAGATGCAAGCATGCTTCCTCCACATCTGATCACATCCCAGTTTGAGCATGTTTTGAAAGGTGCTTTTCATAGAGTATTTATTGAATTCCCAGAAAAACAGAGTAGTATTGCATTGAATAGGCTCAGTGAAACCTGCTAAGTCCTGAAACTTTTGGAAGAGTGGGTGTATGAAGACACTTAGGATGCTAACAAATGGGGTAAGGCTTGTGACAGAGTGCTCTGGAGTGGCTTCAGATGGCTATGGTTATCTGTTGAGAGATGTACAAGCTGCAATGGTTTCTCTGTGTAGCCAGACATCACCTCACTTGCCTCTAAAGTATCAGTGCTTGATATGCTCCGGTGAAGGGTAAAAAAATGAGTATGTACCTGCTCATTTTCTCTTACTGCCTTTAACATTCTTTAAGCCACTTGAGATGGTGCTTTTAAGACAATCATCTCAACAAAACATGTGTTTTAATGAGTTTGCAGGGAGTGCATTTGTTTTCAGAAAATGTGGTTGTCTACTTGAGAGTTAAAAGCACTCTTGGTAATGGGTAGGCACCCAGCCCCTTGATTTGGATACCTTAAATGATCACATTTCCTTGTGTAACCTGCCCCTGGATAATCTTCTCCTCACTTTGTGATCTTTATGTCATATCCTGTCTCTTAAGGGTACCTGGTGTATTTCACAAGACCCATGACCATGCACCGTGCAGTGTCCCCTATGGAGCCCACACCTAGGTGAGTACCAGTGTCCCATTTGAGGTGTGCTGCTGTCGTGGGTGGGGAAATAGATCAGTTCCTACACTGGAGCTACTGACCTCTAGTGTTAGCAGTGTTCTTGACACAGGGAGCCTGGTCCTTTACAGCCCGGGGCCTCAGCGGAGACTCCTTTCAAAACGCTGTTAGCAGCTTGTTAGTGGAGATGTTAGTCTGAGCCTCCAGGACAGTTTGGTGCGTAAAAGCTCCTAAAAGTGTATTCTCTTGTTTACAGGTCCCTGTCAGCTTTATCAGCGTACCATAGTGGCCTCATTACCCCAATGAAGATTCGCACAGAGACTCCAGGCAATCTGCGTTTGTACAGCGGGAGTCCAACACGCAGTGAGAAGGAGCAAGTCTCCATTAGCTCCTTCTACTACAAAGAGAGGGTAAATACCAGACCAAAAAGCCTTTCCTAACGCTTCAGCTTTTGTCATCTGTATTCCTTTCATATAGCTATGAGCATTTCTAGTAACAGAAGCTTCATATTCCTCAAAGAAGGCATTTTTTTACAGACAGCTCTGTAAAAATGTCAAATGGATTTATTTCATATTAGTAACTGTCTACAGATCCTCTGTAGTATTTGACCTGCTTATTTTGATATTTTTCTACACTGATCATCACAGCTTTCTTCAGTGGATTACACTGTCTCCCTTTGCATTAAGTAGGGTTAAAATCTCACACTTAAGTTGTAGCCTCCAGATAAATACATATAGGCAACTCTGCTGTTCTCTGTACTCCCCAGTGTATATCGGGCAAAGGATTGTGGCTCTCTGCAGCTAACTGACAAGTTCTTCTGGATTATGGGGTATATTTGGTTATTTCTGTTACAGGTGTCTCTTTCAGGGATATGTGCCCCTTTGGACTTTTTTAAAATAAAAGCCATTCCTATATGATTCTCCAAAGATCTTCCAGTCCACATACTTCTGGTTTAGGTGTAGGTCTTGCTTACAAGCAAGGCTTTGAAAGCAAGTGGGATTGTTTTCTTCAGGGATATAGAGGGTGAGGAAGACCTGTTGGTAATTGTAGGGTGTCTGTAGTTCTCAAGCAGCTGAGGGCCTGATGTGCCTGAAGCAGATGCTGTAGGGAGTGACTAGGTTGTGCAGTTTGCTCAGAAACTAGCTCTCTGCTTCAGCAGGGGGTGAAATGGCTTGCAGAAGTACAGTAAGCTTCCACTGAGAGCCTGAGAATTTGGGGCCTTCAAGTAGTTTGCCAACTACTGTCCATGCTTAGGACACTAATCCTCTTCAGCAGTAGAGACCTTCCAGGTACCACAGGGAAAGCCAAGAGCTGTCTGCACTCTGCTGCAGTGGAACTTGGGAAGTCCTGTCCTGGGAGCAGAGGGAAAGTCAGAGCTTTGAGCTTTCATCCTTCCTTGGCACCAAAAGAGGTATTGATTTTCCAGTAGTGCTGGACATGACAGCTGACCTCTCTGGAACTATGTCCTGCTTTCATGATACAAGTTTAGTCACTGTACTTTATAGCCATGGGGAAACCTTCTCTCCCCACGGAAAGCTTTGCCTCCACACAGACCACAGAAGACTCTTGAGTCCCCATTCTTGTTTTTTTCCCCACATAAGCTCCTTTTAGATGGGAAGAGAAAATGGTTCTGCCAGGTATAATTACAGCCTGTTCTGGTCTTTGCAGGAGAGTTATTTAAAGAGCTGCCTCTGTCCTCTGCAGCATGCTTGTCTGTGACACACAGCTCCCTAAGATGACAGACAAAGCTAAAAATAACATGTGGAAGCAGCTTGGTGCAATTTCTTGTGACCTGTCTCCCCAGCTCTTATATTGGTGGCAACAAGATTTCTATCATAGGGAGGAAAAAAAAAATGGAGGGAGCATTGTGTAGCCAAGCTCTCTCTTTGCATACTATATTGGAAGAAGTGTAAAGGCCGTAGCAGGAAGCTAGCTCAAATGTTCTTGCAGATGAAAGTTTAAAAACCAAACCAAAACACAGCTTTAACTCCTGAAGAATCAGAAAATCTTTGCTGAAGAGGAATAGTGTCATGGCCTCTGTTAGATCAATGCTATGTATTTTTGTCTTTTCATTGTGGGATTTTTAAAAAGCCCAGACTCTAAGTCTAGTTAGCTCCTTGCTCTCAAGCTTGGATTTTATATTTCCATTAAAATAGAAGTTGAAATGTTGGTGTTAAAACTCGCGTGTTATACAACTTCAGCCCCAAAACTGAATTTGACAGTAGTAAGCAGGTTTTTAAATGACATATAGTAATCCCAGTGGCTTCACTACCATTAGCAAACAAGTGGAATTTGCCCATTCATAGGCAAGTAATATATCATGTTCCTGTAAAGGGAGGAGACTGCTGAACCCAGCAGAGATCTCCTTAAGTAAACCAAATGAAACTAAATCTGGCACTGAGCCTTTCCGTGCTCATCTAAATGTGTGTGATTATACACACACACACATGTATATCTTTCTCCTCTTTTGTTCACACATTCACTCACCTCTTTTCTTCCTCCTTTTCACTCATCAAAAAAAAACAAACAATCCCACTAAAGAAGAGTAGTCAGCAGGAAGGAGAAGCTACATGGTAGTGGAGGCTGGCAGCAGTGGCTCTCACTGCAGAAGAGCAGGACTTCATAGGAGGGCTAAGCTTAGTTCTGCTGGTTCTCTACTATACTGAATTTCTGCAGCTAATCAATTTCTCCTTCTCTCATGAGGCCTGGTGGAGGAGCCTGTAGCACAAGGCTGCAGTCTTCTCCCCTCTCATCTCTCCCTGAATGCAGGGTTCTCCCAGCAGCAGGATGCAAGGGAAGGTAAAGGCAGGCATAGCTGATGGCCTTGACTGACCACCATCAGCTGGAAATAAATGGAAAATACATTGCATACGACACAAATAACACTTTGTTGTGTTGACTCTTACAGAACTGAAACAGAAGTTTGTTTTTTTTCAAATGAGTGTGCAGTGATGTGCTTTGAGAGATTTCATTTATCATTGCTTTAATACTGAGTTGCATGCTTAATGAAATGTATGCACTTCTGTAGTGAAAGCCTACTTTGGAGCTATTCTGCATAGTCAGTCAGTGAATTTGATCACTTATTCAATCTGAAAGAGTTCCTCAACGCATAATGACAATTTATAAGTGGCGCTACCAAGTAGCAGGGTCTCTACATCCCTTCTGATATCCTGACACGTGACTTGTGTTGTTTAAAATGAAAGTGAACAGTTATAGCAGGTTCCAGTGAATGAGGCCCTGGAGGTCACTGGATGTTAAAGAGATACTTGACTAAGCAGGAGTGTTTATTTAGCTTCTTACAGATTTCTTTGCCATGGTGCTGGACAGCTGTGTAAAAAAAAATGCAGTTTGCACTTAGCTGTTTTTCTTCTCATCCAAGAGGAGTAAAATTCATTAGAATAGGAGCCTGGCATGTGAGGCACCAGGGTGTTGTCCTCTGCTCAGCTGTCATTTGATGGTATGAACAAGCTCATGAAGCACATGAAGCAGTTCTATGCTTCTTGCATTAATACAGCTCAGTGTGGAAGACTTTATTGATATTTGTGGTTGCCAAAGTCTTCTGCCGAGGCTGGTGTGGGGCACAGACACAGGGTTGTAGGTAACATATAGTACAGCTGTGTGGATGAAAGGGGGGATCATGGTTTGCAACTGTTCGTTGTGTAACAGAACCATTGGGAACAATATCTTTTACTCTGCTGGTTCAAGGCTTTTTTCATTTCAGTCTATTTACCTTTTGTCTTTATTTTTCTTGGTGTCTTTCTTCCCTTTTCCTGGGTATAATGTTTTCACATACAGATGTCTCCTCGCTCTGCCTGGCGACGTTGGTCCATACAAGCAATTAACGACTTCCCGGTACTGTGCGCTGTGCTAATACTGTCCTTGATATAACCCTGTCTTCTGCCCAAGGGCCCAAGAATAAAATGCCACCTGCCTGCCTTTGAGTAACCTGCACAGAGGTGGGGGACTTGCACTCCACACAGGGCCAAGGGCTTCAGTAAGAGCGTGTAAGTGGACAGGAGCAGACAGTAGTTTGCAGGGTACAAATACTGACCTACAACACACCTATTTTACCTGGCCTAGCAGTCAGGAAAGGATGCCAAAGGGTTGCTTGAAATGTAAGAAAAAATCAGACTCTATGTAACAGAACTGCAGAGGAGCTTAATGATTATTATGCCTCATCATTCAACTGATGAGACTGACATTAGAGCACCTCATTTCTGAAAAAGATGAAGCCTTGCTGGAGAGGGAGGATCACTTAAGAGCTGTGAAAGAAGCAAACTGGTTGAGTTGCTGACAACGATCTGCCATAAAATGATCTGCCTATTCTCAGTGCGGTGCATCATAAAGGCTTATTTCCCACATCAATAAATAGAATTTCTCCTTAATTTGTGATCTCCTCCCAGCCCAAGGAATGGCACCACCCTGCATTCAGTGTGAGGGGTTGCACTTCCAGCAACTTCTTCCTGGCACCTGCCCCTCCGAGGCTACTTTGGCAGTTGTTTTTCATTAGTCAGGTCCATGTGTCTCTCAAGCTTGAACATCATTCATATGCACGTCTTGATAATATCAGCATTGCTGAAGCTGTGCTGTGAATTTGCGTAATTACTATCTCATCACTCATCTGCTAAGCACAGGCAAAGCTGAGAAAACTCCATTTCAGTTTAAAGATTATCTCTTTAGGACTGCTTTTTGCAATGTTTGTGTGAAACTTTTTCACAGCTGCTGTCCCTCATGCTGTCCCTTCATAAAACAACAGGGAATAAAATAGAATTCCTGTAACACCTAATTTAACCTGATATAATAGCATCAAGCCTTCCTAATTACAACAGCTCTAAGACTATACTAGCAAATAGTAGGTGAAAGAAAACAGAAGTAATTTACTTGACTCCATCAAGGCTTTTGCAAAGAGCTAATAAAGAAACGTGAGCAGTGAAGGCAAGAAATGAAGTTCTATCTTGAATCAGGAACAGGCTGAAAGAAAGAAAACCAAGCAAGGGACTTGCCAGCTTGTGGTATGGTAAATTGTTGTGCACAGAGTGCCACAGTTTAATTCCTTTACCACTGGCTTGGAAGGAAGAGCAACTGGTGATGTGATAAAGCTATAATTTTGTGTAGCATATACTTAAAAATTATATATGGCTTAATACAAGCCTTGAAGATTTAACTGTATTTGTGGATAACCTGTGGAAGAGGCTAATCACATTCTCTAAAGTGGATCACAGTGCCCAGGGTGAAGGGGCAAGCATGCACAGAGAGGTGTGAAGTATTTGTGCAGACCAGCTGCCCCCTCTTCTGGGGTAAGAGCTCAGCATTGGTCAAGGTGCTTTGGGAAGCAAGAGCTTAACAAGACTAGAAGAGGGAATAATTCCCCCTTCTTTCTAGGTAATGACTCCACTTCAGAAATGCCAGTGCTTCAGGGCAGGTGCCAGCTATTAATGAAAGCTCTAAAGAAATATTCCTGCTGGGGACCACCGAAGTGCCTCTGATAGGTTGGTTGGGGATTTTTTACCCCCTTTGTGGAAGGTGCCTGTTACTATGGGAGGTGCTGGAAATAGTAAATGTTGATTATTTTGAAAAGAAAAAAGCAGGCAGTGCTGCATGACCTGCATGGGGGAGTTAATCTGTAGGCAGTAGTTCAGAATAAAGGAGCATAGCTTTTTGCAGGGAGGCAGCAATTTTTTAATCTTACTTTAAAAGAAAAAAATAGTATTAGAAGCATTTTGAACCTGACTTTGAGCAGGTTTACTTCTTCATTCTGTAAATGCCATATTGCAGCTTAATCTTTGGCATCAAGTCTGTTCACTTCTGTCCACAATCTTTCCCTGTGCTCTACTAACACCACTTTATATCACAAACCCTGAAATTTTGCATCTGCTTATGCAAATAGGCACTTTACATTTCATGATGCTGCTTACAGCACTGCCTCAGCAGGATCCAAAGACACACACACCCAACTGTTGGGCATCCTTTCCGAGCAGGCATGCAGCATTTTGGAGCTACTTCTGCTGAGTACATAGTGATGATGGTGGTTGCTACAAAGCAGTTGGTGGCTTATTCTTGGGCTATCTATTTCTACATGTAACCCATTTACTGCCATCGTTATCACCTTGGGTTGCAGGAAATTACAGCCTTAGGTATGGTAGTGCAGATACAGGCTGGCTTTTTTAGTCATTACTCAGTACTGTTCCCACTGTCACCTTCAACCCCATGATTGTCATAAATACTCTGGTTTCTTTCCTTCTGGTACTCTGAGGAACTGATGAGCCTTAATTTACTGTCACTGTAGCTGTTTTCTTTCTGTCCTTCCTCTCCTTAAACTCTCAGGAGCAGCTGGGTAAATGCAGTTCTGCATGGATTCTAGGCTGCAGGAGGAGCTAGAAATGCCGGAGGCAATGCAGAAGACCTGTGTCTTCGACCTTCAGCTGTCATAGTTAGCTTGGTGCCTGCATGTTAATTTCTGCTTCAGATCCAGCTGTTATGTTCCCTGCTCCCCCTTGTGACCTGTGCTCCAGCTGCTAGGAAGGGACCTGTTATCCATTCTACCCTAATGCCCATGAGTCTCAGTGACACCTGTAAGTAACACCATAGTGAGAACTTCCCCAGGGAGAAGAGGTGAAGTAGAAGTGAACAAGGAGCCTTGTGGTGGATCTTGTCTAGACAAACCCAGACTAGAGCCCTTCTTGCCTCTGGTAACCCCTGTTAATAGTGCTCAGATACCGCCTGGTTAAGAGCCGCTCCTGTAATGAACACCAGCAATTATTTGGCTCAAAGTAGAGCTTCTACTGTCAGTGGTGGTGGTTCCCATACTTCTGTTCATAGTTTTTTTTCTAACATTAATTTACTGTGGCTGAGACAAACCTGAATTGCAAAAGAACAGACATCCTAATGTGACTTTACGTTTGGCTTTATGATTTTCTTTTGTCATAGGGGCAGGAAGTAGTGGTTGTGGCAGTGTAGTACTGGCAGAACATATTGGCTATCAACTCTCTCTACTCCAGGAGTTGCACCAGTAAAGAATTAGGGTATCCCTTTTTGCCAGTAAATAGGCAGTACTTAGAGGAAGAAAACAGGACAATTTTGTTGTGAGTCCAAGTTCTCAGGGGATTCTGATACATGTAGTGTCTTCATTTGTCTGGTGATACGCTAACAGCAAGAAGTGGAAACCATTCATGGGGTCTCTTTTCCATTGTCATCCTCATTTGTTGTCATTCTCCTCAAAACAACAACAGAAAAAGTGAGTGAATTACCCGTGGAAAGTGATATGTGTTGTCCGTGTTTCTAGCCTTTGAAATGCCTGTTGGGAAGCTTCTTCAGTCTGCTCTTGCAGAGGACAGGAGGAGGTTGAATCTGTTCCCAAGAACAGAGAACCTGCCTCAGTCAGAGGGAATTCTCCATAGTCTGCAAGTCCTGTGGGCAGCTGGCTTGTGGATGGTCAGGAGGTGGCAAGTTGCTCTCCAAATTCCTGCCAAGCTTAGAAGACCCCTGGTGATAGACCTGCAGAATGCGGTTCTGCATCTGCAAGCCTGGGTTCGACTACCTGCTCAAACACAGCACAAACAACAGCTTTGGTTGTGAGGAGCCTGGTACCCCTTCCAGGACAGTGGTTGAGCACTGCATGTCACTGCTGGGGTTCCCAAGCTTTGCGCAAGTATTGGTTTTGGCAGCATCAGCAGCTCCTCACTGAAGCTAGCGGACAGCATTTGGCTGTCCTGACAAGGAATGAGGTACAAGTGCCACTGTTATTTGGGAACCTTGTTGTAACACGGCTGACCCTTCAGCATAGGAAGGGTAGGTACATTTTTACATGTTATCAGAAGAGGTATAGTCTGCCTGATGCGAAGAGAGTCAGAGATAAATCAAACTGCCTTCACTAGGAACTGATGGATTCCAGAGAGATTGGTCTTCTACCTGACCACATTCTTTGCACTTTCTACTGTATAGCACTTCTCAGAGTGATGTAGCAGATAAATACCGCAGGCAGACTCTGCTTGGATGGATTAGGACTTAAGGAGAACATGGCAGAGATTGTACCCTAGTCAACCTCCTAGCACTGAATGCTGACAGCCCTGTTTCCACCACCATTTGGCATCTCTGAATATTGAGTAGGATGCACACTCTGCTTCTCTTTCCTCTGAGGAGCTGTGGAAGATCAGGGGAACTGGTGATGCTCTCACGTGGGCAGCCCTGGCAAAATCCACCTCCACCTCTTTCAGGTCAGAAATGCCTCCTTCACTTACTGTCAAGCCTGTGCTTGAGCCTCTTGAGCCTCAGTCACCCGTTGTCCAGAGTGGCTTCAGGAGCACGTCTGTTTTGCTTCTTGTGACATGCTAGTAGCATGTTTGCTCAGCACAGCAAGACCTCCTCAGCACATTGGCCTGAGCTTGGGCCAGGCAGGCAGTGAAGGAGGAATTAATTTCTTCAGATCTATTGGGGTGTTTTTCTCTAATGAGTTTTTTTTAAGGGCATTTTGTGACTGTGATGAGCCTGCTCAGGTTCTCGCAGGACTGTGTATGATGGAAATTGGGTACTCAGCGATCCCAGACCTGGCCTGACATCCAGTAAAGGTGACCCAATTGCAGGTCCAAGTCCTGCCCCTCCTGTAGCCTAGCCTGCTCTTTAGCAGCATGGATGTGTTGTCTTGCAGAGCTATCACCACAGGGCTGCTTTGCTGGCCCCATCAGAGGAGCTGTTTGCTTCAGATAGGGATGTCGGAAGCCCCACAAGTGCCTTAGAATACCCTCCGTGACTTGGCATGATACTTCCACATAGGAGCATCATCTCTGTGTATCAGTGAGAGAACAAGCCGTAGGGGAGCAGCATTGCAAAGCGTTTTGTTGCTCTGGGAAATGCTGCATAGCAGCCAGTAGAGCTCCAGTGCCTTCTGCCTGTTGTGCTGCTGCTCATCCTCTCATCCCTCCTCCTCCTCCCCCTCCTAGAGTGAGGAGCTGGAAGAGCTCAGAATACTAGCCAAATGCTGTATAGTGTTTCATACAGCCAAGGTAGCCTTATGCAGCTTGGCATTGATGTGATCTCTGTGTCTGTTACGGAGAGTATCTGGGAGTCTTGGCTTCTTGGTTTTGTTCCCTTGTGTTGATTCTTCTTCTCCCTTCTCCTCACCACCTTATGTCCTGAGCCAGCTGTAAGTAGCTGTGAGCATGGTAGCTAGGAAAACTTGTGTCCTGCTTTATCACCTGCCAGTTGTTTTTCTGAAACTGTTGATAAAGCAGGAGGTGGGACCCCTGCTGTGTGAAGCTAAACTGAGGTTTACTCAAACACTGAAAGGACAGACCAAAACAGACTCTGGAGCCTTCAGTTTGCCCTGAAGCTAAGGGTAAGCTAAAGCTGCCTCCGCACATCTCTGCTGATGTTGGCTGAACTCAGCAGTGGTCTGTGTGCAGTGGGTTTCCAGACCAGACCTCTAATGAGAATGATAATTGAGCCATCCTCCTGCCAAACCTGCCCAGGTTTGATTGGCATCCTGAGGCCGATTTGTTCTCTTACTGGCTTTCACAAAATACTTTTTGAGTGAGTTTGACCTTGAGCTCTCTGCCTTCACCCTTTTTTCACTTCTACAGATGGAGATGCTTGTTCTCCTGGGCATGTCATGGATGTTTTCCAGGGTAACAAAGAGCCTTCTGAAAGGCAGGTTTGGGTGCTGCTTGCATTATTCCTGACCCTAGTGTTTTTTTCCCTCGCCCAAGAAGCCTGCTGTCCTCCTCCCCAGTAACACGTTGCAATTTGTTATGCAGAAATCAAGGAGGTGGAAAAGCAAACGAGAGGGGACAGATGCCAACAACCGACCCATTAAAGCTGCTGGGAAAGTTATTATCCAAGATGTTTCCTGCTTGCTGCCTGTCCACAAACTGCTGGGGGAGCTCTATATGTGAGTATGTATGGGCTGGCATCCTTTCCCAAATCAAAGCAGCCGGTTTTTAACTGTGCTTTACTCTGATATCAGTCAGCCCTGATCTTTAAGTGCTTCTGTACCTTCTTCCTCTGTTCTTGCCTTGCTGCTTTTTCATGGTATCCCTCTGCCTGTGAGAGGGGACTTGTCTCCTATAAATTAAGTGTGACAAACAAATTTGCGCTGGGGTGTTCTATACAGAGTTTGAACTGGTGCTCCAGCACCATCATTGCAAATCTTAGAGGTTTGCAGCTTGAGAAAAGTTAGCAGTACGAATTCTTTTTCAAATCTCATATTAAACTCCACACTTAAATGCACAGGTTTAAAAATCCCAAGAAATGCACTTTTTCATACTGTAAACCTGTTAATAGCTCATAAGGCTTTTTAATTTTGGAAGTATTTGGAATGCCCCACTCACTTGGAGATTTTGTTGTACATGCCAGTGTCTGTACAGCAATTTTTTTTGCTTTGATGGAAAAAATGGAGAAGTTCTGTGATTTTTGGTTGTTTGGTCAGGCTTTTTTTAAGAACAGGAGGCTTCTTTTTCCGAACTATTTCAGATAGTTACAAAATCTCTCTTCCTGATTTTTTTTTTTTCCTTAGCTTTGGTAATGCTGCCTGGTCCTTCACAGAATTTCCAATTTATGGTCATTCAGGGAAGAAGCAGGTGTCCCTTCTTAGGGGAGACAGAAGGGTATGAGAAGAGAGAGAAAATAAAAACATCCCTTTTTTTTTTCTGTATTATTAAAAAAAAGTGTTCTTTAAAAATACTGTTGGACCTTTCCACTCTGGATATCTCATGTGAACATCCTGTCCTTTTTCCATTTGCTGTAAAATCTTAAGCAATAAAAGTGCTGCATGTCTTGGGAAGAATTGTGACGATGAGCAGGAAAGCCCACATGGGTTTCCTCAGGCCACCTTGCCGACCTCTCAGAGACTCTGCAGTGAATGTATTATCCTACTGGGGAGCAGGCTGAAGACCAGCCTGCTTCTCCTCAGCATGCCACTGTCTCAAGCCAGGTCAGTCAGAGCAGACCAATTGGCTGAATGAGCACAGGACCACATAACTGATAGCACCAGCTTCTAGGGGCAAGACCGAATCTTGGCTTAGGGATATTCTGGTGCAAGTTTGGTCTGGTATCTCCTTGGAGAGGGTGCTTCTTAGGATCAGTCCCAGCTAGTTTGGAAGCTGGACCTGATATGCAGTGTGTTAGTGAAGATGAACAGTGGGAGAAGGATGACAGTGATCCCTGAATAAGAGAAGGAAGAGATGGGATCTTGGCCATGCTAGCAGGTTTGTATTGATCAGGAAATTTTAAGCTACTTGCTGCTGTCAGTACTGCATGTCTCCCATCCCTCCCCACCTTTATAGTTAATGTGGGTTTTAGCATGGGTTTTTCTTTCTACTTTTACCTTCATAGGTAACCGAGCTCTCTCTTTTTAGACTAAATGTGAATAACATCCAGGAGACTTGCCAGAAGAATGCTGCCTCAGCCTTAGCTGTGGGACGGAGGGACCTCGTACAGGTATGACATTGAATCAGAGCTCTTCCTCAGCATGCTGTGCTACCTTCAAATGACTCCTGCTGTCACCTTGATATCCAAACAGCCACCTGGGTTGAGCAGTTGTTCCAGGGAATCTCTAATTTGTGAACCAAGGCCTGTGGGACAGCCACAGAGGTGGTCTCTATCTCACTGACTCTCTGCATTGAGAGATTCCTTCCCAGGGCTGCAAGCAGATTGTTGTATGCCCTTTGTCAAACTGCATGAAGCACATTTTTCAGGGAATTCCTGCAGGCAAAGCGAGGAATGCAGCCTGCTTTTGAGTCAGCAAATGGGGTAGCTGTGCACAGAGTTGCCGAGCTGCTGTCAGCATTTTGATGGGTGATTTTTTTTCTTCTCTCTTATGCATAATGGTTCCTGTTGTTTGGTATTCATCTGCATTGATGCTGGGTGCTAACTGCAACCTGCTTCTCCACAGGAGTCTGAACACGGGAACCCAGCCCCAAAATGGGGCTGGCTACTTCCCTGCAGCTAATAATAGGAGAAAAATTACTGTTATAGCACATATCTTGCTGTGCGATTAGTCCATTGCAACAGGCAGAACATTTGACAGGAGACAGGAGTGTCTGAAAGATACAGGAGCTGGCACTGCCAGGGGAGCTATGCTCTACTCCTGAGCATTTGGCTGTTCCTAGACCTGGGCAGGGAACATGCATAGGCTTACCTCATGTAAGCAAAAGCAAACTCAAGCTGTTGTCTTGCTTCTTGGTGAGTTATGCTGGGGCAGGAGAGAGGAGGTAGGTCTAAGTCCTCTTTGTCAATGCTTCATCTTGCCCTCTCCTTTGCCCACATAGGACCAGTGCTTGGGTGGCATAACTTTTGCAGGCTTTCTCTGAGATACCTCTGTTTCTTGCTTGTTTTTCCCTGTCCTGTGTAACTCCACTCTGTGTTGCAGCTTGCCCCATTCCAGCAGGCAGAGATATTTGAGTTGCAGGTTACATGTAAGATGTACTTTATAGCAGTGTAGGGAGTGGTGTCTTACCCATTTCCTCTCTTTGTTCTCTTGTACTCAGCCCCATCTTTGGTTTTAGTTTCTCTTCTGTTTCTGATTTTGCAGTGAGCAGCTTGGGGACTGCTGCTCCTGGCTGTTCTTCCTATTTGGAGCATGTGGGTTTTCTTTACTTTTCCATGTTACCTGCTCTGATTTCTGCTGTCTTTCCAGCACAATTTTCTTTTCCTGTTCTCTTTTTCATGCCAAACTAGGAGTTGTGCTTTTCCTTGGAATATTCTAATTGCCCCAATTTAAAAGGCACAACAGAAAAAAACAGTCCTAGAGCAGCAGTATAGAGGCTGAAATGATCAACCATTTTCAGAGTGGAGTATGTAAATGAAAGAGAAACATCATATGAAATAGCTAAACTATTAGAGTAGAAACGGCAAATTTGTACTCCTGACTGCACTGGGCTGCACCAGGAGAGCAGAGATGATCAGTAGCACAGCTAATCAAAAGGTACTGGTGAATCACTGCATGAAAAGTAAACTTTCAGCCACCAGACATCTCTGAACCCAAGAACAGCATCAAAATTAAAACTAAACCCTTTTGAGGTTTGTTAATATAAAATGCACTGATAGGTCTGTTAAGCTACCCTGACTGTTAGACTGTTCTTCAAGGTGTAATTCAAACCTAAAGCAAGTGTAACAGGGAAAGGTTTGGGTTTGTGTTACTTTGTATATTTTTTGGACATAGAGGCTGAAACTGCTCCCTGCTGCTGGGAAAAAAAAAGCAGGCTCCATTATTATCTGTCTGTGAGGGAATTTGTGCACACCTATGCCCCGGGAGTATGGTTGTTCCTAATTGTAGCTTTGATGCTTTTCCTTCCTGTCTGCCAGGTTTGGTCACTGGCCATGGTAGCCACTGATCTCTGTCTTGGACCAAAGTCTGACCCAGATTTGGAGATACCTTGGGCACAACATCCATTTGGACGTCAATTACTGGAGTCCCTGTAGGTGTCTGAATGCCGGGGAGGGGTTGGGGAATGGTTGCTGAAGCAAAGCCCTCCATAACTATGTACTGGTGGTAAGGTGTCATTTCAGATTTGGAGTAGTGTAGTGTCACAGTGTGTATATTCACTTCTCAAGTCTGATGTACATCAGGCAGGGAAGCAGCAACTGTGTTTATGACATACAGGAGGCAGCATTTGGCCTCTCATCTAGCACCCATGTCGTCTTTGGCTAACACTGATCAGTAGGCCAGATGCAGTTGGAGCTCTGCTTTCCAACATTTACACAATGCCTGACTTAGGGATTTTGGTTTTCTCCTCCCCACCTAAATGAGGGTGTTGTTGCAGCTACTTTTTCCACCTTCAGATTCCCTGTTGCCATATAAGCATGAGGGAAACCATTCCACTGGTCTCAAAGCCAAGTATTAGCTGCAGATGTCTCTCTGCCATTGAATCTCTTCAGGAGAGGACATGATTAGTAGTTGATATTGTCTCAGTACACCCTAATTGGAGGCAAAGGATTTGTGAGGTGTACTTGGCATTACTGTTGCTTGACGTAGCTCTTTCCTGCTTTGTGGCAGTGATAGCAGGGGAGTGCTGTCTTCAGAGCAAACCAGGACTTCGCAGCCACTGAGAAAACCTGTGGTCCCCAAGGCAAAACCCCACCACAGGTTTTCTCAGAAAGACATTGTAGCTGGGGGTCAGTCTAATAGCTGCAGCTTTACATCCTGTTAAAATCAGTTCTGAGGATGTTGTTCCTGAAGCTTCACAAACTTGGGATAATCAGGGCATGAGTGTTGCTGTACTCTCAGAGCTCCCATCTTTCTCTGGGCTATGAATGTGCTCAGGAGGAGGACTGGCTCCTCAGTGACAGAATGGAAAGGACAGCCGAGTCCTTCAGAGCATACATGCCTCCTCTGGACAGTAATGTGTCCCAGATTGGTTTAGGCAAGAGGCTCAGAATTAGTTGCCCTGCAGTCTGAATGCTTTTCCAGTGAATTCTGCCCAGTCCCACACTGTCTGTCTTTCTCATTTCTCAGGCTGGCTCATTACTCTCAGCTCCACGATGTGCAGACCCTGGCCATGCTCTGCAGCGTGTTTGAAGCCCAGTCCAGGCTACAGGGGTGCCCAAACTCTGGCCCCTTTCCTCCTCGTGCCTCCAACCTGGCCTCCCACAGCCGATATGTATGATTGCCAGTCCTTCCCCATTTGTCGTGACTAGCTGTGAACACCCCTCATATATGTAACATGATTTCCTCTCCTTTCCTTCTCAACAGCCCAGCTTTACTTCCTCTGGTTCCTGTTCCAGCATGTCAGATCCTGGACTTGGCACTGGAGGCTGGAGCATAGGTATGAAGACCTGGGTAGGAAATAGAAGGATCTCCTTGCCTTCTAGCCTGGATTTTAGATCGCTTCTGCTCCTTCCTTCCTGTGGGGGAAGAAAGGTTGTGATTGTAAATGTACTCTGCTTAGAGTATATGTCCAGAGTTTGGCCCACGTGATGGGACTCTGTGGCTGGAAGTGAGCAGGGCTTGCAGTAACCATGTCAGTACTCCTGCAGTCCTGCCCCTTCTGACTTCTGTAGCATGCTGTTCCAGTAGGCTTTGAATGAATTGTTGCAAACACCCTAAACATACCCAGCTAGGCCCTTGGATCTCAGGTTAACTGAGAGCCAAGAGCTCCCACTGCTGCCTTTTCCAGTGGGAGGCAAGTAAAAGGACCAGTTTGTACTGTTTTGCTTCCAGCCTGGCTATGGCAAGCACTTGGGGTGACTGCCTCGATTGAGGCTGTTATCCATGCCAGCTCCTCCTGGTATTTTTCTTGGCCTACATGTGACTGGAAGTGGTTCCCAGGATTAGCTGCTCCGTTATCTTCCCAGGGACTGAGGTAGGGCTGGCTGCCCTGCAGTTCCCTGGGTTCTTCTCCTTGAAGACAGCAGTGACATTTTCTTTCTTCAGTTCTCAGGCACTTCTTCAGTCACCACAATCATTCAGCGATTAGCAAGAGTGGCATCGCAATGTCATCAGCCAGCTAATTCCACAGGTTTCAGGGGGAGCAAAAGGAGTGCTGTGCTTTCTCCTGTCACTAGAAAAATAGCAGCAGTTGAAAAGGCGGTTGTTATCTCATGTTCTTGATGCCATACCTGCAGGCCTAACAAGGTTTTCTGCTGAGCTGTAAAGGTGTCAAAGACAAATCATTCTTAAGGGCTTCAGTGTCAGAGTTGAAGCTGTTCGCTGATTCCTTGTGATATTCCTTGTGACAGGCCTGGGGCAGCATCAGCATTGTTAGCACCAAAGCTGTAACTTTTCAGGGAAAAATCGGGGCATCTGTGACATGGGGAATAGCAGAGAATGGTGGTTAGTGTAGCTGTTGATGTCTTGCAGCACTTACTAAGTACTCTTCTCCCTGTCCCCAGGGCGATACCTCCCATAGAGAGGTCCCTTTACGTAACTGCAGCCCTGGTGATGAGGAGGACTCTCCTGTCTCCTTCCAGGTCTGCCAGGGAGAACATTCCCAAGCAAACTCCATGGGATTGAATGCCTGATTGCTTGCTGTCTAAAGTTGAAAGCAAAAGGGATTCCTCCATGTTGGATTTCTTTGCCTAATGATCCCTGTTCGCATCCTGTTGCCAGAAGAGTAATTTGTCCTTGCCCATGGCATGAGGGTTGGAACTAGATGATCTTTATGGTCTGTTTCAACCCAAACTGATATAGGATTCCAAGTGCAGTAGAAGCACTTGGCAAATAGAGATGGTCACTTAGTTTTCTAAGGCAGTGGTCTTCTGTGTTTCCTTCCCCACCTTGGTTTTGATGAGGTTATGCTCATGAGCACTGTACCTTCTGAGGTGTGCTCACAACCTTTTGTTGCTTGCAGCAAACAAAGACACAGAGCAGGCCTCCACTCCCTGGTGTGAGTCTTCTCCGGATGATTTCCGCTATGGAAACCTAATGTATCCCGATCATCGGGAGCGTGAGAAAGACCAGCATGAGAAGAACAAAAGGTAGGGTGTCTCAGGGGCACTCAGGGGTGTGTTACTCTGTACCCAAGTCAGCTGAAGCACTATAGCCATGTCTCTGTTGGTGCTGTGAAGTGCCGCATCTTCTCCTGGACCTTTTCATTCAACATAATTTTCGGAGAAGCTTCATACTGCAGATCAGCTCTGCTTGGATGGGATATGGTACATATACAAGTGGCCATGGTGAAGGCCCCAGTGGCAGTGCACCCATTGAGTCCACACTCAGGTTTCTACACCCACTGTGTGTGGAAGTGAAGGCCAGAGCCATTAGTGTTCAGCCGGGGTATCAGCAGCACATGGGAAGTAACCTGCTCTCCTGGCATTGTTAGCTGATTGTATAGACATCTCTGGGAAAAGGACTGCAACCACTGGGTGGAAGGCAGTGCTGTTTGTTCCTCTAGGCTCCTGGATCCTGCCAACACTCAGCAATTTGATGACTTTAAGAAGTGCTACGGAGAAATCCTTTACCGCTGGGGCCTGCGAGAGAAGAGGGCTGAGGTTCTCAAGTTTGTCTCTTGTCCTCCTGATCCCCACAAAGGAATTGGTGAGTGCCTCCTTCAGTCTGCTCCAACTGCCGGGCAGAGTCACAGCTTAGGAGCACAGGGTCAGTAGGTGGGATACAAAATTGTCCATCGTGCTGCCCAGAGGTTAGCTCTGCCAGGAGATGGGTTTGTCTGCTTCTCAGCTCTGCTTGAAGATGAGGCTTGCAGATGTTGGTTCAAGGACTTGATGTTGGTTCAAGGGCTTTGTAGAAGGTAATATCTCTCCAGCAAAGCTGGAAAAGTACACTGTTATGCTAGTGATGTTCAGCTGTTTACACCGATGGCCATTCTTTATTCCCTCTGAAGAAAAGCCCAGACATGTGCTGTCCTAATTTTTGAATCTGGCCTGGTGTGCCCTTCTGGTACCTTATTGGAAGATCTCTGACTGTGTGTGAGCCAGCCAAAAGGCAAATAGAACTTTCATTCCAAAATTTTTCCAGCAGTGTAGGTGTCCAGAACTGCTGCTTAAGGGCAGCTGCCAAAATGCCTTCTTCCTGGGCCTCTGGGAAAAGGTGCACCTAACCTGGGAGGAGATGGAGGAGAGATGCCAGGGAATTAGTGCCTGTCTCACCTTGCCACCTGAAACTCCTCCTGGGGAGTAACTGGAGGGAAAATTGGTGAGTTTGACCACTGCCATTGCCCCTCTGTGGCTGACAGCCATGACACTGATACCAGGCTGAAATCACTAAAAGATAAGTGGCTGCTCCATCCCTGGCAGTGCTCAAGGCCAGCTTGGACAGGGCTTGGAGCAACCTGGTCTAGTGGAAGGTGTCCCTACCCATGGCAGGGGGTTGGAACTGGGCAAACTTTAAGGTCCTTTCCAACCCAAACCATTCCATGATTCTATACCATTCTCCCATCATGGAGGAGGTTTGAGGGTGATCTCTTGGGCAGTGAGTCTGGGGGCCTCCTCTGTTGAATTGGGGGCTGTGTGCAGGGCTGCCAGCACTAACTGTTTGTTCCCTCCTACCAGAGTTCGGCGTGTACTGCAGCCACTGCCGCAGTGAGGTGCGTGGTACCCAGTGTGCCATCTGCAAGGGCTTCACCTTCCAGTGTGCCATCTGTCACGTGGCGGTGCGAGGCTCCTCCAATTTCTGTCTGACGTGTGGACACGGGGGCCACACCAGCCATATGATGGAGTGGTTTCGCACTCAGGAGGTGTGCCCTACAGGCTGCGGGTGCCACTGCCTGCTCGAGAGCACCTTCTGAGCAGGGCTGACATCCTGTGAACTGCACTTACTCTTTTAATTCCCAAATGATGGTGAATCAGCTCTGCTCAGCAGCGTGTCTGGAGGAGATGCTACACGGGAGCTGAAGCAGGATGTCCTGCCGATGTGCTGCAGTGTATACAAGTGCTTCCAATATTCCTACACTTGTTGCTTTCAGACTGGTTTGACCAAATTGCTGGCAATAGATGCCAGTCCAGAAAAAATCGTTCCCTCCTGCAAAAGGGTGTGTGGATATTTGCTAGTCTTCATGGGGATAAGGAGGTGTTAAAAAGCTGCTTTGGAAAGGGCTCTGGTGGCAGAGCCAAACTTGCTTCAGCTACATAGTGTCTTTACAGGGACTCGACCAGAGCCAAATAGTTTAGAGCAGAAATAATTCACAAGCAACAGTGAGCTCTAAAGGCAACTGTAAACTGCACTTAGAGAACAAACAGTCCGTAGGACTGCGCTCGGAGTTGCTTCAGGAGACAAGAAGGGGTTTTTTTTGAATGGCTGTTTACATTTATTTGATTATCCCATAAAGCAAGAGTAAAATCCTGAAAACTTACATTTTTTAGGTTTACTTCCTAAGTAGCTTCCCCATCACAGGTCTGTACCTGTGGCTGGTGTGTAAAGCCCCACCGTGTGCCCAGGGTCACTGGGATTAGTTCCTTTCTTCCAGCAGTTTTAGTCCTGTTACTCTTAAAGTGTCTTCATCTGCTCCTCTGACCTGGTGATATAATGCACTTTAACTTGCTTGTCCCTGCCTTGTCAGTGACGCTGCCTTTTGAGTCTGGGATTCATGCAGCATTTCCATGGGTGGTGGCACTTGAGATGGTTTCAGAAAGCCTTTGCTTCCCTACTGAGCTTGCTCCATGCAACTCCTTTGACTGTTTTCTCCACGCTCTACGAGGAAAATCTGTGAATGAGTTGAGGTTTGCTGACCGTGTGCTTAAGTGGCAAGGCTTCTGAGATGGGAAGTAATTGTGAGGGGAAGAGGGGTTTTGGAAGGGTGGTGGGATTCATGGAGGTAAAAGGTTTGTGCCTTTTCTCCCTGTGGAGCTTCAATAGCAGAATGTACTGGATTGATCTGTCTGTTTGGGGCTGTGCCCCTGGGCACTCCCATCCCAGGGATGCTGCTGTACTGTTGTGTGCAAGCCCTGTGCACCCCGAGCTCCCCTGAGTAGGCTTCAGCCTGAGCTTTGGCTTTGGGCAAATGCATAGTGAGGGCTGAGCGAGCCCGCTGGTGTTACTGCCATGCTGTGCCAGCACTGATCTCCATTTCCTGTGCTTGCCTGTTGCGCAGGGCCGCATGCTGTGCCTGCTCCCAGCCTTCATGCCAGCTTTGCTATGGAATAAGCAGATGGGTGTATCTGAAAACATGAAACCATTAAAGATATTTTTTTAAGTGCTCTTCTGGTAGAACGTGGTGTTGCTGTGCTGGTTCTCCCTCTGTGGGGAGCCCTCCGCAGCTCTCCTTCCCAGTGTGGCAGTTGCTGCTGCACCCATAGCCCTCTCCCTGCACCCCAAACTGGGATCCTGCTGTGGATACCTGCACCCAGCAGCCTCAGAGAGCTGCAGTAGCTGTGAGGCTCAATGCCTGCTGCTGGGACCCACAGACTGACTTTTCACTGCGGGATAATGTGACAGTGCCTGGTAGCTGCCCATGGGTTGTGATGCACCTCTTGGGAGAACAGAGTGGAGATCTCATAGCAGCCTTCCAGTGTCTTAAGGGGCCTACAGGGATGCTGGAGACGGACTCATCATCAGGGACTGTAGTGATAGGACAAAGGGTGATGGGTTTGAACTGAAACAAGGGAAGTTCAGGTTAGATGGAAGGTAGAAGCTTTTTACTGTGAGGCTGATGAGATGCTGGAACAGGTTGCCCAGAAAAGTGGTAAATGCTCCATCCATGGTGGTGTTCAAGGCCAGCTTGGACAGAGCCTTGAGTCTAGTGTGAGGTGTCCCTTCCCATGGCAGGGGGCTGGAACGGGATGATCATAAGATCCTTTACAGCCCAGACCACCCCATAATTCTATGAAAGCGAAGCCAGGCAGTGTCTGAGCTGCTGCTGAGCTAAACCCCACATCCTGCAGCTCAGGGGAGCCGCGGGCAGTGCCTGCACCTACAGCAAGCTCAGTGGGTGCTGAGCTGGGCCTGGGGCAAGGATGTTGTTACCAGCAGCTCCTGCTGTCCACCTTCCTACATGTCAGCCCTTCAGCTTGGAAGTGTTTTCATTTCCGTGCTTTGAGTGCGTGCGTAGGTTGGGAGGGAAAGGACACATGCTATTTAAGGGTGATGGGCCAATGGATGCCAGCATTTATGTGTTATTACAGTTCATTAGGGTCTATCTCCATAGTATCTGAATGTGCCTGAGGTGGAGGGCAGCTGGGGCTTCGAAGGAAGGAGGAAAAGCACATTGCTGTGCCTGTTTGTGCAACCCTGCGCAGGTAAGTGGAATTTCTTCCTGGACGCTGCAGGTGTTTTGTCTCACACCCTGTAGCATGTGTGGTGGTTGCTTTGGGAGCGGTCTTGCTCAATGCAGAAGTGACTACTGCAAGGAAACTGGAATGGTTTATTCTCACCTGCCCAGAGCCCAGTGAGAAGTGTATTGCCCTTGCTGTGCTCAGCACCAGCGATCAGAGACAGGATGTGCTGCTGCACCCACACCAGCCCTTCCATCTGCTCTGTCCCTGACTACTTGTCCCCTGAGCCGCCTGCTCTTTGTTAGCATGTAAACAGTTCCCAAATCTGTCCAAATCAGGCTTTAAGAAGAGAGCAGAAATGCACAGGAGAGAAGGCAGGCGCAGCTTAAGAGTGGGGTCTTGGCACCCTGCATGCTGAACTAGCTCTGGGGATGCTGCTGCGGTCAGACCATGCACATCACATAAAGCATCCAGCCATCAACAAGGTCATGGACCATGGTTAGTCTTGAGTGCTGGGGAAATGGTGTGACCCCTTTGTGGTTTCTGCTGGTGCAGAACAGGGGGATATTGAATTAAACTGGCCACTCAACACAAGGCAGGAGCATGGAAAGGGTATGAAACTGCTTGGGGGCATAACCAGTGCCTTGGGTTTGCCAGGGCTCTGGGAGTGATCAGGTATTCCAAGGGGAGAAGCTTCATCCCAGGCCACCTGCAGCATTGGCAGTGCTCTGTAGAGATACCACTGTGCCTGATCTTGCCCCCTTGCCGCTGGCCTTTGCACAGGAGGTTGCTGAGCACGAGTGATCTTTGGGCCAACCCCGAGTAGCTGCTTTGGCGGGACTTGGTTCAGCCAACTGCTGAGTGTATGCCCAGGGCTGCCCAGTGAATCCACACTGGCGTTCCAAGTGTACCAGGATGAGAAAGCTCCCGGGCCAGGCCTCACCGTGCCCTTAAGGTCTCCACGAGCTTTTCTAACCCTTCTTGCACCCTGGAGAGCTAGCAGGGGGGTGGAGAGCATGGGCGCCTTTCCTGTGCCCACCAAAGGTCTCCATACATGAAGAAGGAAGTTTAATCTCCATTGATCAGTTTGGCAGCAAAACAAGGAAGAGCGATGCTGGAGAACGTGCCAAGGAGAAGCTCTCCATAGTGATGCTGCAGTGCCTGTATCAGCCCTCTCCTCCCCTGTGGCCACAGCACCATTCTCCCAGCACCAGGCTGTGCCTGCACTACAGGGTCTGATCCTGCCCAAAGCCCTGTGGCACATTCCTGCGTCTGTCTCGCGCTGGCTCCAGCGTCTGCCTGGTGGGTAAACCAGTTCAGAGCTGAGCAGCCAAAACCACTTGGCTGCTCTCGTTTGGGCTGGGCTAATCATCACCCAGCTCCACTCCCGGATGCTACTCAGCCTGGGGGATGGCACAACGTGGGGACAGGGATGGGGATAGTGGCGGGATGTGAGGACAGCGGCAAAACACTCCACTGCTGTGACAGCAGCGCCTGTCATACAGCCTGGTCTGCGCACAGACCTTCTCCCAGTGCCTCCAGTGCTTGGAGCATCCCTGCTCGTGAGTGACATCCTCACCACAGAGCTGGGGGTCCGCTCACCCACCCTCAGGGCACTCCTGTCCCTTGCACAAAGGACAGTGTCCCACCATGGAGCTGTCAGCACCCTGTAGTGAGGGCAGGCAGGGTGTCAGCTCACTGATGTCCCCTGGCTCTGGTGCAGGGGAGCTGGGACAGCAACTCCTGCGTACTCAGGTGGGAACCACAGCAGAGACCCAGCAGTGCACCCTGTGCTGTGCTGGGAACTTGGAGCTGGCAAACGCTGCTCCCATCCCTGCCAGGAGCCGAAACCACAAGCAAGCCCCCATCATGGCCCTTTGCAGCACGATGTGCCCGCGGGACCCGGACAGTCTGAAACCTGAGAGCATCCCCCTAGCTCCCGGGCCGTCACCGTGACGCCTGGCCTGGTTTCCCTTGCCCTGTCTGGGAGTGGGTGTGAAGGGAAGGAAATGCCTTTCCCGGGTTTTGCCGGCCCCAGGGGCCCTGGGGGAAGGCTGGGACAGACCAGGACTCACTGGGGGCTGCTGCTCCCAGAACCTCAGCAGCCGCGGGAGGCTGCGGTGGGGCTGGACCCACACCACCGGCAGGACCGGCCTGGGCGGCAGGGAAACAGCACAGCCACCGGGGGCAGCGTGGTGAGGTTGCAGCCGGGGGGGGTCCCCTCTGCTCCCTCAGCATCTGCCTTGGGGTGGTGCCACTGCCTCCATACTCACTTGAGAAACCTTAATGTCTGCACAGCCATCAAGGGATGGTTTTGACCACATAGAATCCCAGACTGGTTTGAGTTGGAAGCGCCCTTAAAGCTCATTCAGTTCCAACCCACTGCCACAGGCAGGGACACCTTCCACGAGCCCAGGTTGCTCCAAGTGCCATGCAACCTGGCCTTGAACACTGCCAGGGATGGGGCAGCCACAGCTTCTCTGGGCACCCTGTGCCAGGGCCTCAGCACCC
>JAOEHY010002571.1:0-10521 GCA_025447955.1 Psilopsiagon aurifrons | reverse complement strand
AGATATTGGAAGGCTGCTATGAGGTCTCCACACAGCCTTCTCTTCTCCAGGCTGAACAGCCCCAACTTTCTTATCCTACCTTCATACGGGAGGTGCACCGGTCTCCTAATTATCCTCATGGCCTTTCTATGCAGCAATCCTATTCAATCCTATGCAGCAGAAGTGCGCTATTTTTACTTGCTTAGGCAATTTATTTATTTATTTATTTTTGTGAATGATAAGATTAACCTTTGCAACATTAGAGAAGCTATCCCTGTGTGGAAAAACATTGAATGCAAAATCAACCTAACCCCCCTGAAAAGAATAATGGTATGAAGGTTGGTGAGGTACATCTATTTCCTGTCTACTTCCTAAAGTAGCCGACAATCGACTTCCTCTTAGAAGTGCATGATTTTGGTGAAGGGTAGAAAAGTGATCTTTCTGGTTACAGAAGATATCATCCCGAAGTATCTGAGGTGAGAGCTTAGGAGCAGCAGTTTTCCTGTATGAACCAAGATAAACCAAACTGGAGATCAGAAGAGCAATTAAAAATCTGGCACCTATCCATGATGGGGATTTAAACTGAAAACTGAGTCTGCCAGTCATTTGTGTTACGGTTTCCTAACCACACACTTGATATACCCTAATTGTTCATCAGGAAGAAATACCTGGTTCGGAAGCTTTTAACTTTTCCCAAAACCACAGAGTCAGGTAAACGCATAATTACTGGCTGATAAGAACACGGATTTCTTACCTGCCAAACTGTATTTGTGCACTAAAAAAAAATGGTTTTGCTTATGACTTCCTATTGGTAGAAAGGTCTATATTTTCTGACAGCTTTGTCAGCCTTAGCCAAAATCTGAGAGCAAAAATTAACATGAAAACCAAACTATTTTAATTAAACGTAGCATGTCCTACCTCTCAATTGTGCATAAAAATTTCATTGCTGAAATACTTTGAGAGCAAAATCAGTATATTTCTGATAAATGTCTTTGGAAAGGTTAAAATTTTATGTTTTAATTTTAATTCCCTTTCTTCTCAAAGCTGAAAATTTTTTACTTGCAAAGTATTTCAGTAATGATCTGTATGTAAGGTTGTGAAGAGAACTTTTGGATCAGGTTTAAGATTTACAGACCATAAGAGTTCTGGACTGCCTTCAGCCATAGAAACGTCTCTGATCCTGTGTAAAATATTGGTGGAGTTAATGGAGCCTGAAATATTTTAATTAGCTCAAGTTTGTGGTGGGTTTACCCTGGCCAGATGTGCACCAAAGCTGCTCTAACACTCCCCTCCTCAGCTGGATAGGGGAGAAAAAATACAGCCAAAAGCTCACAGGTCAAGATAAAGCCAGGGAGAGATTATTCACCAGATACCATCATGGGCAAAACATACTCCATTCAGGGAAATAATTTATTGCAGATCAAACCAGAGTAGGATAATGAGAAATAAAAACTAAATCTTAAAGCACCCACCCACACCTCCCTTTCCCTCACATATTCTCACTTCTCTCTCTGGCCGCAATTGCTGTTGCCAGGGTTTGGGTTTTTTTTCCTTTCTTAAATCTGTTATTCCGAGCCACTATCACCGTTATTGATAAGCTTGGCCATTGGGTCATGTCCTGGAGCCAGCTGGTGTTGGTTTCTAGCAGCTTTTCACAGAAACAACCCCCGCTTCTACCAAACTTCTACCAAACCTTTGCCAAATACAATGCTTTTCTGTAACAACCTATATATAATGCCATGAATCACTGTTCTTTCCAAAGTAAAATTCCTCTTTCTTTCTATTAAGTCTTATTAGATATTAACCATTATAAAAAAGACAAACAAAAAATGACAAGCAAAATAAACCAAGAAAAAAAAACCAAAACCAAAATAACGTAAACTGGAGAATTCTTTTAAAGATGGATAATCATTGCACCTTTTCTATAGTCACTTAACTCCCTTGCCATAAAATGGAATAGAAGCTTGCACACCTATGTATGCGTGTTTGTAAGATCATTTGAATAACACTGGGTGTGTATAACAGTGATACATCTATCTGCTCAATTTCACATACATTTAGATCACTACTGTGCCGTATTATGCAGCATTACATTACCACTAAAACATCTTCAAACATGCATTTGGTAGCATAGCATCTTAACTATTAGCAGAAATAGAGGTCATCTAAGAACAGTTACTAACATCCTGTTTTATGGTGAAATTTGGGTACGCATTTTGTAAAACGATATAGTACGTACTATTTAGAAGGGTGCATTATGTTTCTTCTTAAAGTCTGTTAAATACACCTGTAGGAAACTAAGCAAAGCAAGCTAGTAAATATTCCTTTCCTGTGCTGTTTGCTCCTTTTTTTTTTGGCAGGATTTATCTTTTAATATTATTTTTTTTTTTACTGCTATTAGGTTAGGTGCTTATATTCTATGTGGTTTAGCCAAGTAAATAATAATAAACAATATTAAGAGCAATCATAGAATCATAGAATCATAGAATAGTTAGGGTTGGAAAGGATCTTAAGATCATCTAGTTCCAACCCCCCTGCCGTAGGGAGGGACACCTCACACTAAACCATGTCAACCAAGGGTTTGTCCAATTTGGCCTTGAACACCGCCAGGGATGGAGCATTCACAAATTCCTTGGGCAACCCATCCAGTGCCTCACCACCCTCACAGTAAAGAATAATAAAATCAATCTCTTAGTTGCTTATTTCTTTCTTCATGGATTACAATATTGCTGTGATTTTCAACGATTTTGTAGATATTCATTGTCAGGTAATGATGCAATAACTTAAACGAACTGATGTGTTTCAAATAGCTGGATTATATTTGCTACTGTCAAGAAAAAGATGTAAATGGCTGTCTTTTTTTGTATCTTCCTGACTGTAACAAATCAAATAACCATAGTAAATGTGAGCGTCTGTCAAAGATTATCAAAGCTTTCGCAGGATACATTATTGAATTTTTTCTGCTTTTGATTCAAATGAGATTCAACAGGAGAATTTCTGCAGTGACTTCCAGTATGTGAAAAGTCATATAAAATTGATTGCTAGCTTTTAAGCTTTTGACATAAGAGATATTACAAAGGTTGCTAAGCTATGCTGTTGTCCAATAATCATCTCAAAATGTCGGTATTTTTATAAAAAATTCCTGTCATATTCTGAGTTTAAAATCAGTGGGCGTTATGCAATTACAGTGATTCAACTGGTTTGCTTTCAGTGGACTTTCTTGTTGTAATTTTAAACCCCCCCATTTTGGTAAAAAATTCAACAGTTATATCTGATGTCAAATCTTATGTCTAAGGCCTTTACTTAAAAACACAAAATGCACCATATGACAGTTACAGAAATTTTCTTCTTGTAGTCTGTGCTGCCTGTGATGTTGAAGACCATGTTTCTGAGATGTTTATTCACACTGACACTTGCTGGGGTCAGAAAATACTTCACATCTCATACAAAAATCTAGGAAACCAAAACATCTCCAATCCAAACAGCAATCCCCATTCAGACAGTGATATTCCCCTAAAAACTGTAAACCCCTTTCATGGGAATCTAGTCTAGCAAGTACTGTATAGCAAGGATCCCTCTATAGTCAATGAAGAGAGAAAGAGACCCTTTCACACAGAAAACTAAACTCTATGGTATATCGTCCCTTGGAGGTGACTATTTTGCCCAAATACAAGAACCTAGATAATGTGCTTAGTCAAGTCAGCTAACTTTTCAATGTGCAAAGTTGGACAAATTCCAACTAACTCTTCTAATAATATTTCTGGAGTATCACATTTTCTCTTATAAATAAATAACATTGCAAAAGGATATTTCACCCAATTAATTCTAAATCTTTATGCATCTCTAGCCTAACTGTAAGCCAAATTCTAACATTGATTTTGATGCATTTCATCATGCTCTATAGTAATATTCATATTGTTTTTCTGGTTTGATTAAAGCTAAATCTTCACTTGCAAAGTTTTTGAGGTCTGTTCACTTTTTTCTTTTCTAATTTCATGCTGGTACTTTCAACTTCTTATTGAGTTTTTCAATATTACTGAGCTTTGCATCTAAAATAACTTTAAGCACTACCAATAAGAGCGCAATAGTGATTCATTTTCCCTGAAAAAACAGTTACCAAACTTTCCTTAGGATCATGGCTTGTTGAATCCTGAACAGTCATTTTCCTGTTTGAAGTTTTCACATACTTTTATTTGAGGAAAAAAAGTTATCATCTTTTTATTTTCACCTTCAGAATGGAGAGTAAGTTATTTCACTGTTTGACTGGCAAGTTATTTATTGTTCTAAAGCTTTAATATGATGGGGCTGATGAGAATGGTGTGAACATAAAGAATGGCAAAACACTAGACCGGCACTCACAGAGATGTAAGGTGAATTACCCTATGGGCACCTGTTGGAGTCCTTGGCAAGCACTGATTTTCCCTGTTCTTGACTTCTCATTTCTGCAGTGGTGAAAATAACACTTCCTTGCCTTTCAAGAGAATTTGGAATAGTGATTGATACTTTCATTGTGGTCAAATATTTTAAAGTAATTTGCCACAAACACACATACAGCAACTTACCTTGATCACCCTGTGATTACACCCACTACAATTTTAGCACAAACCTTAGAATGTTTCCAAATTTTTATCACTAAAATGTACAGGTGACTCAAGCAGGGAAATAATTCACTTGAAAGCATCTATCTGCTATCTTGGTAACTTAGTAAATAATGACCAGAAAAAAACTGAAGAAATTTTAGTCTAATCCTAACAGTATCTGAAGCAAGTGATCTGATTTTCAAATTATATAAAAGGTTACTGCACTATGAAAGAGGAGACTGAAATCTCGATCATATTACAATGACTGAGATACACAGCAGCCTTTTTTGGGTTTCTCCTGTGTGATACGATCATGCTACACAAATACTTGCTACATTTCTTATTCTTCTTTATTTGATAAAAACAGCTATATACATCTTAATAGCCTGTCCTCTTCTTCTATTCTTATTTGAATTCTTCTGCCCAGGTAGAAATATTGCAATAATTTGCACAACACACTGATTTCAAAACCAGAATAAAAGCAAGGCTACTTGCTCTCTCTATGGAGGAAAGATGCGAACTCTAAAAGCTAAAAGAGACTGTATGGATCATCCATGTAAAACCAGATCTTGTTTTTAATAGTAGTTAGTAAGCAATAGATAAGGAATCAGAATAATCACCATTTGGAAGATTTTGTTCATATAAGAAGAGATAAACAAACCAACCAATCTATTTATATTTAAAAATTAATTTTCAGAATAAATTAATCTTGAATTTTACTGAGTTTTTTCAGTGACTCTTTAAATAGCAGGATTTTTTGCTTTGAAATGGAACTAGGAAGAAGTGACTAGAAAGAAACAAGCTGTCATTTTTAATAGCCTGCTTTTCTGGCTTCCCCTTAAGAGATGGCAGAGGGAAGTTAACAAAATTTATGATTTGACCCATAATAATTGTCTAAGTCAAAAAGCTACTAAGGACTCTGGTGAGAGTCTCCAAGAAGCTGTAGTTTTATGCATAAATATCATATGATATTTCAAGTAAACCTGAAGACAGAGTTAGCTCAACTAGCCATTAAATATAGTATTATATAAGAGGGTTGTGAAGCATGCCTAAAAATATTTCTCATACATAAATATTGACAAACTATTTCAAATATTCTTCTCAATATAGATAGCTACATAAGTATAGTAGCTAAATTGCATGATGCTCTGAAATTTTAATTAAAAAAATTTATAGATGTTGGGGCTGCCTTTTGGACCATTACCCAGATTTGTTTTCAAATTTGTGGAAGTGAAGATTGACTTTGGATCAGACTGTGCATCCTTTTCCTAATCACTTCCACAAAAAAAAAGAAAATGTGGTTTTGTAATACAGCCTTGCATAATAATGCCTGTAAAGGTAGAAATATAGCACATCCTTGTAAGTGAGAAAACATGATCTGCAAAGCAAGCAGAGGTAAGTGTTCTGTGACTGAAAGACAGAGGCACACATCAGAGACAGGCTTTGGTGCCCCACAAATGTCAAATTAGATCTGCAAATTTTTAAAAGAAGGAATTGGACATTTTTCTTTATCCAAAGGGACCCTCAACAACACTGACTAGATGAGAAAAAGTTCTGTATCACGACAAGAGTTCAGCTACCGAATCAAATATAGGGAGCTTCACTTTCTCATGTAACTTCAGCACACAAAGCAACAAGCATTATCAGAATGGCAGGAAATGGTACAGGTGCACTGTGTCAGACACAAAGTGTAATCTGCATTTTTTAAATCATACCAAGAAAAGAATGATGAAATAAAACAACAATAGAAAGAGAGAGAGAAATAAAATGAAAAAGTGTTATATAAAGGAAAGAGTGTCCTTCCTTCTATGCCAGGCATGCTAAGGGAAGAGTTAATTCTCTGCCCTTAGGAGATACTGGAAACCATAGACTGCAACAGTTTTAATTTCAGACTGGGTCACATCAGAACTGCTTTGTACCTTATAAGTTATAGGACAGCTCAGTCTAGTTCAACAGAAAAGAGAGAAAGAGCTTCCTCTTATTTTTCCTCAGGTTTTCATCCACTGACTGTGGCTTCTTTGAAGGAACCTCACAGGTTTAAACAGAGCAGCAGTGGAATTGGCTTTGCTGAATTGCAAGCCAAAGAGAGCTGACCTGGAGGAAGACCATTGCAGACTCTGTTATTTGCAGGAGACTTAAAAGGACATGGTTTCTCTAAGTTATGTTTTTCAGAGGCCTTTAGTTTGCTTACTAAGGTCTGTTACTTATCTTACTTTTATATTACTTTACACAGAGTTTAGCTTGAGTATTACAGTACCTGTGAGTAGCCAGGTTTTCCTCAGCAAGTTAGTAAGAGAAATGGCTGGGAAAGGATTGAGCCTTCAATCTCAATGCCAGGACGTAAACACCTGGTAAAATTATCATGGTTCACAGGCGCAGCACTGCTGAAACAAAAGCAGAGGGCTACATCACAGCAGAACAGTCCTGGGCCAGCCACTAGGAAAAGAAACAGCTGTGGGATTTCTCCCCAGGATTTACAAAAGGAAGAAGAATTTCCTGTCTGAGTCAAATGGAAGAAGTGTGGGCTGTTCCTGACAGAGCTTCCTCCTGAAAATCTCCCTTTCAAACAGGGTTATGTAGCTATAATTCTTCCCATTACTGACATGGTACGAGAAAAGGTGAAGGCTGCCAGAATATGGTGGTTGTATAATGCTGACATCCACAGCGCAATCTTATCTAGACTTTCCTTTGGCTTCAAACTTTCCTCCTTCTACATTAAATCTTGTCTGAAAAGTGAGTATACTCTTGTTATACTGTGTAGCATCATACAAAATGTATGAGAGACTGATGTCTTAACTGTTAGGGCTGCCCCCAGCTGTAACAATTTTTCTTTGGGTTTGAAAACATCTCCAAAAAGCTCCACAGCATAGAAGGAAAAGGCAGATCAGGGGACAGAGTCCAAACCAGTTCTCTGCTCTGTTAATTCACTGGTTTAATGTAGAAAACAAATATTAGACACAGTCATTATTACCCAAAGTCACCATGGTCTGTGCCTAGAAAAGTAAATAAGTGATCTTATTTAGGCCAGGATTTCTGCTGCTTAACTCATTCTGGAACTTAAAACTATAAGAACATTTTTGTTGGTGGTTAACCCAAGAGTCAGGACCTTATATAGAGCTGTGCCCACAATGAGAAATTCAGTAGAAGAAATTTAGCGCACTAAATTCAAGTGAAACTAGAAAAAAAAGCTACCACCTCGTAAATAATATGGTGAATTTTCAACTTTCTATCATAAGGAACAGCCCTCTCAGAGCTGATAAAGCAGCACTAGAATAAGGTGGTTTAGTTTTCTTTGTAATTATCTGTTTATCCCACCAAAACAATACAAAAAAGCTCCAAAACCTAATTTTGCTTGAAATTGCTTGCAGTACTATTATTTCCTACCTATGTACCTTAGCAAGGAATACTATATGAAACATCTATTAATGTTTCTTGCCTCTTCGTGTACACACTAAACTAGCATAATTTCAACTTACTACATACTTCAGGTCAGATCAGGACTATTTATACCACAATCTTGTTCTCTCTTGTAATATACAACTCTGATGATAAATTTAGTAATGAGAAAAAATTGGCTCTCATTAAATAACTGGAAGTGTTTCCACCTAATTCAATAGACTCAGGATATCATCTTTATTTAGTTTCTCATTTCCATTGGTGGATGAAATCCTGATGAGAAAAAGAAAGCTGCACTTTTGTCATTAATGAAAAATTGCCTCAGTATGACTTAATATCCTTTTCCAATACCCATATATTGCTAAAAAGGTGCGGGTTTTTCTCCTTAAAAATATTTCCCTCCTTTTCTCTTCCCCAGATGACAAATTTCAGATGTTCTTAAAAGTAGATACAATGGCCTTGCTGCTTTTCATAAGGAAATAATTCATTATATGAATTGCCATTCTTTCTGAGACCAGGGAAAATGGTAGCTATCACTGACTTGCTGTTTGAGATGCTGCTAACTGAATAGCTTCTCATGGTCTTTTGCTTCTTCCATCCCATTCCCTTTACATAATCAGAAATGTGCTACTCAGTTAAATTCACTACTCAGTTACACAGCCTAGTTTGAAAATTATCTTGCCATAAATTAAGAAATAGCAGTACAGCTTTAGCATACAGAAGCCACGGTCTTTGTTAGAGTTCTCATTATCACATATCTACATTGAGTCTGGAGCTGTGACACACAGCTGGAGATTTTTTTTTACTCTGAAAATACTGCTGCTCTTTTCTTTGTTTGTACTACCAGGGAAAAGTTTTAGATCTCCCATATACCTGAATAATGTACATGGTAATCGTAGCTTGGTTTAGGAGTCTCCATATTTATGTGCATTTACTCTTTTATTCAGAAATATATTTGGAAGATATTTTAGTTTGCTAATTCCTAGTTTTCAGAATTACAGCTCCAACACTGAAGCTTTCTATGTCTCTTTCACGGTTTTATTGCAATCCCTCCATAAACTGGCAATCCTCACATAGTCTGAAAGAGTAAATTTGAAATCACGAAGTGAAGTCAACTCCGTATTTTTTCCCAGCTGGAGAACCCTAAAAGGTATGAGATTGTTTCACAAGTGACAATGATGGGTTTGCCTCCTTTCCACTGAAAGGGTCTTAGTCCCAAAGTTGGCAATACAAATATTAACAGTAATAGCTTAAGTTGTGAGTGATAGAGACAATACTGGTAAACAAAATCCTAATCCTTTGTTTCACCATCCTTTTTATAAGAATCGCCGGCCCAGCTACAGCAATAGGCAGACTTATTCCAGAAGGTATCTTTAATTTACATCTTGTCAGTAAATAAAGTTAGTAAAAATATAATCTGAATATAAATTATAGAATCATAGAATACTTAGGGTTCGAAAGGAACTTGAGATCATCTAGTTCCAACATCCCTGCCATGGGCAGGGACACTTCACACTAAACCATATCACCCAAGGCTCTCTCCAACCTAGCCTTGAACACCACCAGGGATGGAGCATTCACAGCTTCCCTGGGCAACCCATTCCAGTGCCTCACCACCCACACAGTAAAGAATTTCTTCCTCATATCCAATCTAAACTTCCCCTCTTTAAGTTTGAATCTTTTATCCCTTGTCCTCTCACTACAGTCCCTAATGAAGAGCCCTTTACAGGCATCCCTATAGGCCCCCTTCAGATGTTGGTAAGCTGCTATGAGATCTCCATGCAGCCTTCCCTTCTCCAGGCTGAGCAGCCCCAACTTTCTCAGCCTTTCTTCATACGAGAGGTGCTCCAGTCCCCTGATCATCCTTGTGACCCTGCTTTGGTCTTGTTCCATAAGTTCCATGTCCTTTTTATTTTGAGGACACCAGAACTGTACACAATACTCCAAGTGAGGTCTCACAAGAGCAGAGTAAAGGGACAGGATCACCTCCTTCGACCTTTTCTTCATGGTCCTTTTGATTCAGCCCAGGACACGGTTGGCTTTCTGGGCTGCAAGTGCACACTGCAGACTCATGTTCATTTTCTCAATGACCAACACCCCCAAGTCCTTCTCCGCAGGGCTGCTCTGAATCTCTTCTCTGCCCAACCTGTAGCTGTGCCAGGGATTGCTCCGACCCACGTGTAGGATATTGCACTTGGCATTGTCCCCCTGGATGGCATTATTTCCTTCCACCGTATCAACCAAACCACCCAGCTTGGTGTCATCGGCAAACTTGTTGAGGGCACACTCAATCCCACTGTCCATGTTACTGACAAAGATGTTGAACAAGACTGGTCCCACCACCAATCCCTGACGGAGACCACTTGTTACTGGTCTCCAGTTGGACATTGAGTCATTGAGCACAACACTTTGCGTGCGGCCATCCAGTTCTTTATCCACTGAGTGCTCCACCTATCAAATTGATGTCCCTCCAACATAGAGACAAGGAAGTCATGTGAGACAGTGTCAAACGCTTTGCACAAGTGCAGGTAGATGACATCAACTGCTCTACCCCTGTCCATCAGTT
>JAOEHY010002570.1:0-13150 GCA_025447955.1 Psilopsiagon aurifrons | reverse complement strand
ATACTCCAAGTGAGGTCTCACAAGAGCAGAGTAGAGGGGCAGGATCACCTCCTTTGACCTGCTGGTCACGCTCCTTTGGATGCAGCCCAGGATGCAGTTGGCTTTCCGGGCTGCAAGCACACACCAAAGCCAGCTCATGTTCATTTTCTCATCAACCAACACCCCCAAGTCCTTCTCTTCAGGGCTGCTCTGAATCTCTTCTCTGCCCAACCTGGAGCTGTGCCTGGGATTGCTCCAACCTAGGTGTAGGACCTTGCATTTGGCATGGTTAAACTTCATCATGTTGGCATCAGCCCACCTCACAAGTGTGTGATGGAGCCCTGCTGTCCTAGAGATGGCTGAACCTGCCTGCCACTGAGAAATGGTGAATGAATTCCTCCTTTTGCTTTGCTTGCGTGCACAGCTTTTGCTTTCCCTATTAAACTGTCTTCATCTCAAACCATGAGTTTTCTCACTTTCACTCTTCTGATTCTCTCCCCATCCCACCAGAGGGGAGTGAGAAGTGGCCAGGTGGGGCTGAGCTGACAGCTAGGGTTAAAGCATGGCAATATTCCAGGCAGATGTTATATTCTAGGAGCAGACCAGACCACACTGCCTAATAACAAGGGGTGCTGGTGGGATCTACAACATTACGCATACACTCTAATAGCATCAAACACCTTTCAATCACAGGACAGTGATCACAGGCCAAAGCCTGCTGATTGCCCATCCTGACCCACAGGTTCTGGTTTCCCTTTCCACACCCCCCATCAATTCCAGATGTACAAGCCTGACTTTCCATAAATATGCTTGCATTTTTCTGCCCCTAGGATTTCAGTTGGCTGCAAACTTTATTGTTAACAAACTACTGACCTCTTCTACATCGTTAATGAAATGTTAAATAACACAGAACCAAAGGCAGCAAATCCCCTATAGCAAGGTGTATGTTCGATGGCCATTCCACATTTGTAATTGTATTAAAGCCTATTAATAAGCCTGCTTTCAAATTCATTCACATGAGCCATATTGACTTTTCCATCACTGACGCCTCTTAAATACCAATGAAACACATTAGAAGGATATTTCATGCACACATTGGTTATTCAACTATCAAAGCCTCTTCTTTTAAAACAAGACTGACCTCTGCATGCACCTGTTTAAACTCCATCACATTTAAAATGGCCATGATAATAAATTCAGGTAATTTTAAGCCATCTCATCCACTGAGGGTTAGTGGTTTAGACTCCAAATTTGTTTGTGTTCTAAGAGCCATAAGGAAATAAAACAAAAATAACAATGTTCTTCCCTTATAGCCCTGCAAAAAACAGTACCTACTGAAATTGGAAAAACATTAACTAAGGAGCTAGTGAAACAAAATTAGAAGACAAGGTTGAGAATGTAACTAGGGAGCAGATTAAGGCATGTGCAGGAAGCCTGCAAGCAGCATTAGTTAGCCAAAACAGTCAGTTTCAAGGCTTCAGGTACCCTTCATGCTATTTCAAACCCCCCTTTCAGCCCATTAAGTCAAAAGCCAGTTATGGAGGGAGTATTTTTAAATAAAGGTATTTTGCAGAAGGCCAGGCCTACAACTGGAGACAGGAAAAAAATTAATAAAAATTGGGGGTAGTTCAGGCAAGCTTCCAGAAATACAATTTTTCTTCACGTCTCCAACCTTGCATGTACCCTTAAACCACAGAGCATCAGGAAGACTGTATCTAGCAGTCATCATAAGAAAAGTTCACATAATGCTTTAGAGTAAAATAGAAAGGTTCTGCTTAATAAGTATTTCCTTGCTAGACTAGTGCCTTGAACATACACAAGTATATTCCAGTACATATTCCCAGCGGATATTAACATTTTAAGCATCTGTTTGACAAAAATAGATGATAGGTTTCTTTACAGCGCTGCACCATAACTTCAGGCAGCTGAGGAGCTGACTTACGAGCAACCCAGACATTAGTGCAGCACAGGTAGAGCTGCTGCTGCTAACCTCACCAGACAGCCCAAAATAAGCAGTAAGCCCTAGGCCGTGTGTACTAAACCAACAGGACACTTTCCAGCTCAGTTTGGGGTCCTCAGGCCCCTAACACCAAAGATTATGAGAACATTGGCTCATTCACCAAGAGGAAATGAAAGGAAATGAGCAAGGTGACTTGGCAAAGCCCAGCAAGACCACGGACAACATGTCACTCCACCTGCTCCTAGTGCACAGTCTGAAGCATTTTTGGCCATGGGAGCATGAATAAATAAGCAACAGGGAATAAAGCAACTCATGGTTAAAAATGGGTGAGCTTCTTAAGAAACACTAAGAATCTCCAAGACCTCAACTTCATTGTGCCACCACCTGCAGTGTATTTCTACCCCTGGAGCAGCTGGCAAGAGGAAGCCAGAGTCCACCCATGGTCCACCTTCCCACAATGACACGTAATTCACCCAAACTGGAAAAAGACCCCATAGGTAAGCCTACATGCTAAGCACAAATTTCTTCATTTCATCTTGCATTAGGTCAGCTCTGAGCAGTGCCGAGTCCCACTGAGCTATTATGCAGCAGCTGTTCCTGAGCGGTGCATTATCATGTGAAAGCTGCAGCAGTAAAAAGAGGTAAGAAAAGCAGGGAACTATGACAACTGACAGAGGAAGGGAAGGGGGGGAGAAGAGATGATTACAAATGTTCTGGAAAGCTCTATGAAGCATACTGTTGCCCAAATGTTGTAATGCACAGCACAAGGGAGGGCTTAGGAAAAAAAAAAAAAAAAAAAGAATTGAGTTCTGTTTCAAAAATTAGGGATAAGTCAAAAGGAAAAAAAGTTTGAAAATAACTGAGAGAACAGACCTGCAGCACTGGGTTTCTGTGTGATTTGGTAACAGTTCACAAGAGGAATTAAAACTCAGTGGTAAAGAATATATAAAAAGAGATCTGGAATTAATTTTACTGCTCCTATAAACCTGTTCCTAAAAAGTAAACCCCTCTTTGTTCTAAAAACACCGTATCACCTACAAAGCTTTATTTTATTCCTGCAACTAGGAATACTTTTAAGACCCAGCACGTTATCTACAAAAGCAGTACAAGCAGCACTAAAAATGTAAAAATCAAAGTCTGTCGCATCTGTGTGCACACCTCTGCGCATGCATGTATCCAAATATACCTTTACCATACAACTTCTAAGAGAACACACACATGCAAAAAAAGGAGGGTAAAAGAGAAAAAAAAAAAACTTGTTCCAGAGTCCCTGAAGAGGTACTAAAGCTTTCCAGCTCCAAGACCTTTTCTTTGCCCAAACCAGCCGCATCAAAGCACTTATGATTCTAAAGAGCATTAATTTCAAATACTACATAACATTTTACCTAGGCCACTGCTTCAAAGTCAAGACCTGAATATTTTCAAAACTAAATATATACAACTTATTTTTCACCAACCCCAGCAAAAATGGCATAAAATCTACACCAAGAAATACTTTCTGGAGACGAACTATGTGATTTCAGAAGCCTTCAAAAATCTGGTTTTAGACTGTAATACAGCAAGTCAGTGTCCTCAAATTAATTCTCTAGTAAGAAAGTCATAGACTTTGGTATTTTTAACAATAAACTTCAAGTAGTAGCAAACCAAAATGGAATTAAAAAACAAACCAAAAAAGCAAAAAAGAAATAGAAAGGTTAGTGCTGCCTACAATTGTCTAAGCCTGCAAGAACACATAAGCCTGTTCCGAATTTTGACCTGCACAGCAAACCAAAAATTCCACCTATCACAACTTCATCCTAAATCACTTCAAATTGCTTTGCAGGTCTTGAATCTTACACACAATGCCACACAGTGGTAATCTCAGCTGGCAGTGAGAGAGACAGCGGCACACAGTATTAATACATGATTCAGTACTAAAGCTTAAGGAAGCTCACACTCCTGGATCTACAGGCAAAAATAAAAAGTGTTGGAATAAAATTACCAAAGATAACATTTAATTGAGACACTGAATTTGAGATGCCTTGGTACTTCCCATCACAATATGTTACACTTACCTGCTTAGCTGCAACAAAGTGATGGCATAAGAATCTTTTAGTGCCAATGGAAAGGCAACTCAACAGGGAAATCTGGCCATAAACACACTCCAAGGAAGATATGGCCTAGTAAAACTCACCTCTCTTTCTGATATACACAGACAAGAACTACATAAACTACTCTTCTAAAATAGATCAGGAACACAGTTGTGAAACCCATGTAAAAATGCATGGGGAATACTGTTTGTAAAAGCAAGACAACACATGGGACCAAAAAAACCCACGAAGTACATGCTTGGAACTAAATATAAAGAGCTCTGTTTAATCACTCTGTGATTAAAATGACAAAAATTAATTTTTGGCTAATGAGTGCACAAGCCATCACAGACTGCCACTGCTTTTGATTAACAAGGACATGGTTAAATAGTTGTATGCTCTGGGAGAAAACACAAGAGAAAGGTGAAAGATGTCTTACAGAATTATAACTAACTTCTCTTTCTAAAAATAAGAACCAAAATATCCACCTTATCCTTCTCCCAACAGTCCAATTCCTAAGAACAAAAGAACCAGAGATATTTGAATGAGAAGTAAAAATTAGACCCAAGCACTACACTCACAGTGAAGTGCGATGTCCACCAGCTTAGATGAAGTCCTGCTGTACAGAGTAAGAATGATACATTCAGATGACCAAGACTAGGTGCTCAGCAAACTACAAATTAGATTCGTTTCCTAAACTTACTGACTAAAGGGTTCTACTTAAAGAACTGTGCTGTACTAAGGCTGCCACGGACCCTAGCAATGCTCCAGAGGTCAAAGCTCAAGTCTCCACAGTGAAAGAAATAACTCATAAGAAATGAGCAAAAGCTTCACCCAAGTGTCATTTTTCTTCCTGAAAGTGATTGTCATTTGACCCTGTAATGAAGATACACACACTTCTGTAGTGCTTATCAGCACTGACATTACAGAAAAACTGCAACGTGTCAGTATTCTTTTGCTAAAAGAGAAGGCTCCTGCTTTCATAGTGTTTCTTTTGGACATGACAGGCAAACCAACCTATTCAGCACTAAAGGGTGTGAGCGGACTAAAAGCCAAAACTGCCATGAGGACTGAATAGGGTGTCACAACTAATAAAAAGGCTAGCCCAAATTTTTGAAACAAAAGCAAACAGCAAACCCCACAGAACCAACAGATTTCCCCAAATGAAACAGGCTGCAGAGAAGGAAAGCAGCTTCTACACACAGACACATCTCCCGCAAGAACAATGCTAGCAGCTATTCCACGACTGCGCTTCTGATTCAGAGGGTAGAAGCTTATACTTAATGAAACCAACTTCTTGTATGAAGAGCTCATTAAAAATCAGTTTAGCAGGAGAAAGCCTGTAAAGTCAGTTTTTAGGTCTTTCTTCAAGAAATGCTGACAATCAGTTTGAATTCAATTGACAGCAACTGTAACAGTTATCAACAATTATCAATTGATCAGATTTGCAAGGCTACAATCCTCAACCTGGCAGTGGAAGGTGTCCCTGCCTATGGCAGGTGGGCTGGAACTAGATGGTCTTTTAGGTCCCTTCCAACCCAAACCATTCTGTGATTAGATGTGAACAACTGCAAGCCATGGCAGTGGCTGGTCATTTGAGTGGCTACATTTCTTCTTTTTTTATTTTAAATCACAGTAATAGATTGCGGTTTTGCAAAGCTACCCCTTCATCCCACAGCTTCTGCTACTTCAAATCCTGCTGAGCATCCATCCCTTCCATCAAGCACCTTCAACACCAACAAAATGGAGCAGCATGGAAAATGCAAGCTTTCTTGCGTTTTAGTTTACAGGATGTCTATCACACCTTGTAAAGTACTATGCAAAGTTCACAGGTAGACAGCCACCTTCTCCTCCATAAGTTATAGATAAATGCCATACTTGCAAGCAAAGTTACTGTAATGGAATCTGCAAACTGTTTCCTATCCTAAGGTAGAAACATACATTATGGCTCCATCATTTTTATATATATACAATTTCTTCCCCACTTCCCCTCCAACAATAATTTAAAAAGAATCTACTTAAGAAAAACCCTTAAGGAAAAAAAAAATGCAAAAAACAGTTCTGGACAAACACTGGACCAATATTTCATGCTAACTGAAAGTATGGAGAACACTGAAAATGAACACAGATCCTGAACACAATCACTCAGACCTGAATCATATCTGCGCAAGGTTTTACAAACTGTGGTCACCAATGGCTGAACTCGACAGTAACACATGGAATTTTTTGAGGCTCAGAATAAAACAGCTTCTAAGGAAGGAGCTGATATATTCAAGAAACCTGCAACTAGGTTTTAAACATTAGGAAGGGAGATGCCTCCTTTTGCACCGATTAATTTAAAAAATAAATCTAAATTTCAAAGTAGTACACACAAGCTAAACACTGAACATCTCCATACTCCTACCTAAAAAACACAGGAAGGATGGCTTGCCTTAACTGATTTCAGATGTTTCAGAATCAATATTTCTCAACTAATTTCTGAAGTCTCAGCTTAGTTTCAAAAGCCATGTTGTATGGAAAAAGAGGGGGCACATATAATCATATAATGAAGAAAAATCTTTTATATAATGGAAAAGTTGGAGAAAGAAAAAAAAAAATAAAATAGGAAAACAAACTTCTCTGGGTCCAAAATAGGTAGTGTTACCTGCAATCCTGCCCTCCATTTTGCAGAATAGGGAAAACAATGGCTAAATATCAGTCTGAGTCACTACCATTGAGTATCACAGACACATACGGTAAGACTGCCGAGACAGACTCCTTTTAAAACAGCAGCGCTCATAGACACAGACACACCCTGAGCATGTCAGAGCAAGAACTAGGGGCAGGAAGAAGGAGTCTTCTTACTGCAAAAGACTTTGTACTACAGGAGGTTATCATTTGCCCTCTTAAAATAGCCTGCTAGCTGTGTTACTATGCTACCACGTGCTCTAACCACAGCTTAAACGCTATCACATGCTCACGTTTCATCTGGAACAAATACATACAGCCAAGCGATCAGATGATGCACAGATTCAGCATCAATGGAGAACGAAGCACAGACAAAGCATGAGTCACAGAACCCGACCCACTGACTTCAAACACAGTATTTCACTTTTTACCAGCACACTTCAAAGCCTTATTTTGGTGTGCACACACACTTTTTAAAATAAACATATTAACAGAAGAAAGAGGAAAATTCTTGTAGCATTAAGTATGTAATAGTAGCTGGAGGAGAAAGACTGAAGGGAAACTGATATTTTGAGCTTTCTGGCATAAGGCTAATTTGAAAAAGCATTAGACGTGTGGAAAATAAGTGTGAAAGGGAAAAAGATAACACAGAAACACAGGAAAGAAAGGGGGTGAGAGGGAGAGAAGTGCTATACACCCTTCGTAATAAGGGATTTAATCAGAAATCTCAATTGCTTCCTGAATATACTGTGGAAAGCACCAAAAATTAAGAATAAAGGCTTACTGAATTCCCATGTAGCCTGTTGAAGCTTTCATTTAGAACCACTAACTGGGGAAAAAAAAAAAAAAAATCAAACAAAAAAGTAACTCCAAAAGAGTTAGCAGAAATTAACAAGCCCTCAAAACTAAGAACCAAGACTCCAGGTTTCAGTTAGATCAGAGTGAATGCATTTCAGTGCTTCCATTTCAAACACTCACTGAAGAGCACAAAACTGCATGCACACCCCCTGAGCTGCAGCGCCTTCCAAACAAACTCTTTTCAATTCAATTCATAGCATACCATTTTGATTTCAGGCAGTACAAATACCTTTAAAAAGGAGCTTAGGGCTGGATCTCAGCCTCTCTCCCAGGAATCTGCAATAGTGTGATCCAGGGGCCTCCACCACTTGTAACACCCATTTGAAAGAGCAAGCACAGGATGTTATCCTGAATGGAGGGACGAGACACACCATCAGCTGCTCTGGTGACCGCCCTGTTGCAGTGCTAGTGGAGCACCTTAAGCAGCAGTGAGGCAGCCAGAGGGCATCTTTGGTCAAGGAAGACAGAAAACTGCAGCCAATTTAATGCAACAGCCTGTAACTTGAGGGCACTCAGTAGCTGCCAGGCCAGCAGCCTATGAAGGTGCTGGCAAATCATTCCTGCTCAGGATTCACAAGCTGACAGCTCAGGGCAAGCTTTCAGAAGGGAAATCTCCCATGCTCCCTTCTCCCACACCACCTCATGCTTTTCATGCAGGGAATCATAAAACTCTCACAGCAATCCAGTTCTAGAAGCTGAATTGGCAGAACATAAATGCTGCAGGAAGAAGCGAGAAGTTTGCTGCAAGTTGCATGAGGTAAACCAGTTTGGTATCAGACAAGATTAGCACCTGAGCCAATGCATGGGAGAGAAACACATCATCTATCAAGGGAAAAAGATTCACTTGAGGTGCTCAGAAACAACACAGTTGTTCAGATTATTTTCTGATAGCAGAGAAAACCAAAATAAATAAAAAATACAAAAAAGCCACAAAGCAAACCACAACTTGGCTACAACCCACCCTGAGTCCAATCATCCCACACCATGCAGATGTTCAGTAACAAGTTCCTTTAAGAAAATGAACGTGTAAGAAATTTAAAGTTTATAGGTACATCTATAAAAATTTCCACATTCCAAATATTAATAAAAGATGGCTTATAGCAGATTACAAGCAACAACAAAAATGAATTCCACACCAATTCCTTTTATTCATAGTAATGTCACAGTAAACAATCTGAAAAAAATAAAAGAATTTTTCCAAGAACCTAGCCATTCCAAGAATATTATAGCTCAAATTAATCATCTGCTAAGCTATATGATGGGCTTGGATAGACAAGGGCAGCTAGAGGCAACACTACGAGCAGCTTGGCCCAACAGTATATGCCAATACCTTTTTTTTCTCCTAAATATTTTCCATGCTCCAGGATTCTTCTAGCCTTATGCTATCACCTTCCCCATTACAGGTACCCTAACTTTAATGCCCTCTCCAAAACACAACCGCTCACACTCCAGCCTTCATAAAACCAAGTCTAGCCTCTCACTTGCAACACATAGTACCTCACTAGTACTGCCCAAGCCAACACCTGACATTCTGACCCAGAACGCAGAACTTGGGTTTCCACGGCAGATGCTGAACTAAGCAAGCTTTGTCCACCACCTGATGAATGACACCCATACAGAGATACCTTATTCCTATCAACTCTATGCAGCCAGCCAACATCAAGGAGTCCATGCCTGTGATAGGTGACGCCCTGTATAATCAGTAAGGCGTCTGTCCAGGATCACCAGAGCTTACAACCTTCAAATGAAGACCCAAGTAGGCAACTAGGGGCTTCTACAAGTTACAAGAGTTCAGTGACTGGCAAACATTGTTTCAATGTAAGCTCTTCTGCTAGTGTAACTGTTTCTCCTCTTGCCAACAAGAGCTTCCAGCAGAGGGGCATACACTCCTCCAAGCAGTCATCTAGGGACGACTTCTGTGGAATCAGGCCAAGCACTCAAAAAAAATCACTGTCTATCCATAACCTACATCTAAATGTTACCAATAAGGAAAAATACAAAAACGCAAGTATTGCATAGTAATTCTTAACTAACTGTTCTTCCAACAGTTTCTCTCGGGGACTAGCTGCATTTAAAAGTCGTAAATGGATTTGTGAGACCTCTAATCAGCTCTGTAACTCATATAATTTTAGCTTCTACAAAACCCCACAGAAATTATTTACACCGATCAATTACAGGGTGAAGAATCACGTCCTTTAATTTGGTATGACCTTGACAATTGCTTGTTTTTACAGAGTAGTCCTTAGCTCCTGGGCAAGGAAAAACAAAAGACAACCTTCCCATCTTCTCCATGCAGCCCGTTACCAAGACCCTGTTAACCCCAGACACTCACCTTTTCTGTCGACAGAAGAGTCAATAAATTTATCTGCAACTCATACAGACTCCATTCCTTCCTTTTATTGTAACAGGGCCTGTTAAGTCTTGAAATGGCAGACTATTCCGTTTCCCGTAAATGCAGCATTTCTCCTGGGTATTGCTGTAAATTTAATTTCTCTTGATGCTACATCTCACAAAACGGTCAGAGTGAGTGACTAAGCGCAGTATCTTTGTGATTTGCCAGGGCTGCATGATACCTGTCAGTTCAAGGAACTCAGATACTAAACGGAAGCTTTAACTATAGAATGCAACATAGTACTTGGCACAGCCTCAGCAGCTGAGGAATGGAAGGCAGCAGACACAAACCAAGCTTTTAAAGATCAAGGAAGGAAAGAGGAGAAGAGATCCAGGGACTACAGATCAGTAAAGCAAATGCCTGAGCCTCATATATTGATAGAAGCTATAATAAAGAACAGAATTGGTTGGGTTTGCATAAATACAAAAATAAAAAAGAATTAACATTGCTTTGGTGGAAGGAAGCAACCTTTCCAAAATGCATCTATGGGCCTTGAAGCAAGTAACTGTGAACATAGTATAGCCCAGTTAACACATCTGAATATCCTTTGAACAGATGCTTCATGAAGCATTGGTTTTGTTTTAAACAAAGGCAATATAAGCTAGGAGACTCCTTTTGAAGGTTCAGAAGAGCTCAAGAAGTAAGAAACAACATCTGTATACAAACAATTGATTTTCACTCTGAAGGGAGTATCAAAAGCATCCCATTGGGATCTGACTTAGGACCCACACTACTCAACACAATGTAACTGCAATTTCACAAGCAGCATGGAGGGTGAACTCTCTTGAAGACACGAAATTCTTGAGGCCTGAACTCACAGCAATCAGCCACCATACAATCTTGTGAGTAATCAGATGTTAAAGTGGCAGGTCAAATTCAGCGCTAGCAAATGCAAAACCTACCCTCAGGCATAAAACACACCAAACCTCATTATTACATGTGCACAAAAATGAGTTCTAAATTAGCTGTTCCCACTGACAAGTAAAAGACAGCAGTCAGCTAACAGTCAGATCAAGGATCAGCCAAGTCATGAAGCTGAAGAGAAACAATACTGGAAATTCAGAAAAGACAGAGGCAACAGATGGTTTTTATTATTTCCATAGTATCTCTGCTATTTAAATACAGCTCTTGTCCACCATGATATACAAGAAATATATAAAACAAGAAATGGTACAGAGATGCATGTTGTTTAAACCAACTACATTAATGCAAAGGTTTTCATACAAGAAAAGAGTAAACAAGCTAAGGGCTCATCTTGGAAAGAGATGCAGTGAAGTATACTAGCGTCACAAAGCCACATATAGCAGAGAAGATCCATCCAGCGCCACCAACTGCAGCAGCTGAACAAACAAGAGGAAGTTTTTATACAGTGTGTAACTACGGAACTTATTACCATAACAATGCTGTGAAGGTAAAAAGAAAAGCTTAAAATAGCTTTGAAAACTATTAAAAAACAGAAGCCATAAAAGGAGTTCCACTGAGTTGTTAAATACACAGTGACATAAAAGATACTATCCCTGATTCTTCAAGAAGCTCCTCAGCTACTCTACAGAATGCATCATGCTGTATTTTCACCATGTTTTTAACACCTTTTTCTCCCAGGAATCTATTACAGACCCTTAACTCAGGGAATAACAAGGTAAGCAGACCTTTCATCTGTACTTGCACAGTTACCATTAAAGACCGCAAAACTATTTCTACATTTTTTTATCTCCAAAGCCAAGGCCAAAAAAATTTGTTATGCTAACTTAGTCACTACAGAAAAACCCTCTGTAAAACACTGCTTGAGCAACAATAATTAGCCTTTATTCCCTAAATTCTTAAAACTGTGTATTAAACTTAGCTTTACAGTTAATGCAGGATTTAAAAGCTGAGCTAAGCAATCGAACAGCCATATTGCAAGATGCACAACTATTATAGTAACAGAAACCACCTGCCAGAAATTTGAGAACACATTTCACCCAGGTCAGTGCAACTGCACCGCACTCCCCAGAGGGGCATTGCTGACTCAGCACCTCTCAGAGACATAAGCCTCCCAGGTGTTAGATGGGCCCACAGAGCAATCAAGGGCTGCATCAGTTCTATTCAGCGCTAGTTTTCAGTAAGACCAGCCCACCAAAACAACTCACTCCACAACTCCTCAGTCTGCATATCTGGTGTCGGGGAAGTGGCAGGACTGTGGAGTACTGGAATTTCCCTTCACAAGGGCAGCCCACAGCTACAGCAGCAGATGCACGACAAACAGCATTCACCATTAAGAGATGCAAACACTTATACTAATACCACATATGCACCACTTAAAACACTGACATGAACTTCACACCACTTCAAACTTAGCTAGTAATTATGTCCAGGTTTAAATGATAGCAAGGAGACTAGCAAGAACAAACAGCTCCATATAGTATGTCAATATGTTAAAGTTAAGGCACAGAACAGCAATAACATTGTTATAAAAATTTCACATGGTTGTATTAATACACACATTTTCCCCCACATACACTTGATCTTTGCTATTTAAATACCACAAAAAAACAGCCTCAGTGTAGATGAACAAGTTACTGAGCCAATGATATTATACTGACTAGCTGATACTGTGGAGTTGAGTCAGTTAATATTAATGGCACTTCCATGGGAGGCTCATGATTTTACCAGACACAAAGTATACTGAGTTAAGGATAACGATGCAAGTGTAACTGTAACCCCTAAAGGGAAGCACTTAAAACTGAAATTGTCATTTATATAACATTTTAAGAAGAAAGGATAGCAACCAAATCACATGAAGCTTCTACGTCCTTCTATGATGGGGCTACAAAACTGATGGACAGGGGTAGAGCAGTTGACATCATCTACCTGGACTTGGGCAAAGCATTTGACACTGTCCCGCATGACATCCTTGTCTCTAAGTTGGAGAGACATCAATTTCATAGTCCTGGTGTTGGGAGTGGTCTTGTTCAACATCTTTGTTGGTGACATGGACAGTGGGATTGAGTGCGCCCTCAGCAAGTCTGCCGATGACACTGAGCTATATGGCTCAGCTGGTATGCTGGAGGGAAGGAATGCCATCCAGAGGGACCTTGACACACTTGTGAGGTGGGCTGATGCCAATCTTCTGAAGTTTAACCATTGCAAGTGCAAGGTCCTACACCTAGGTCAGAGAAATCCCAGGCACAGCTCCAGGTTGGGCAGAGAAGAGATTCAGAGCAGCCCTGTGGAGAAGGACTTGGG
>JAOEHY010002569.1:0-88389 GCA_025447955.1 Psilopsiagon aurifrons | reverse complement strand
TCTTCCCTTGTTATTTCCCTTATCATTATTATTATTGGTGGCAGCAGCAGTGGTTTGTGCTATACCTCAGTTACTGGGCTGCTCTTATCTCAACCCCTTGGAGTTACATTCTTTCGATTCTCCTCCCCATCCCCCCTGGAGGAGGGGGAGGAAGTGGGGGGAGTGAGCGAGCGGTTGCATGGCTGAGTTGCCGACTGGACTTAAACCATGACACTGACAATGAAACAGGTAACACATTTGCATTTCTGCAATTATTAAGGCATGCTTCACTTTGGCTCAAGCAAATAGAAAACAAATTATACGATGGCATGCAGGGCAAAGACAGAAAGACAGTTTTCTCAAAAGTAATCAGCAGGGCCAAACATGAAATGCTTGTGATGTCATTCTTAAAATACGGTAGTTTAAGTAAAACATGAAAAATTTCCCCACTCTATTCAATATTAAACAGGGTATTAAGATCAGGATGACATGACCCTCTTAGAATATCACAAGAATTCCACACTGGATAGATGCAGAGCTTCAAGCTTCAACTTGTCAATTAAGAAGAAAACATTACTGTAATACTTGGAATGACAGTAACATATTGTGCTGCCATGCAGTAAATCCATGTAAAATTTTAAAGCTTGGGGGGACAGGATGGCCTAGGTGGTCCTCTGACTTTAACGGAGATGAACTTTGCCTCCAAATGCAATGAGAGATAGAGAAGGTTACAGAAAGCATATTTCCTGAAATCCTGCCTTGCCATTAGGCCAGTTTTTGCCATTTTGTAAGAGAGGTGATGTAACTGTTTGGTGGACGCAATTCACTCCATACTCTGGTTATTTGACAGGACAAACCAGATAGGCAAGTATGTTTGCCTGTCAGCAATGAAGTGCAATGACAGCATGGTAGGCAAAAAGCCTCCGTAAGAGTTGTCTGGTCTTCATAAAAAATAAAGATTTATAGTAAAATGTTTTGTTTCATAATGGCTAACGAGCAGACGTGCCCTCATGAACTTGCAAACATACATAATTATCTGGCTACTCCTGTCTTAAAAAGATCAAATCTCTCTTAATTCCAAATTGACAAATTTAAGACTATTTTCCTCACACATATATGCCATGCAACTTTGGTTTTACTAGTACTTTCTACTGCAAGTGATGTCATTTTCCACAGGGGTTAAAAAGGAGAGAGTTTCCACTCTGCAACACTAATAATAGTTTTGAGGCTAAATCTTTTCAGGCAAAAGATGGAGAAAACTGCCCACTCTCAAGAGTGAGGGGCAAAACCAATATAGCAGGCTTGCAATTATTTCTCTAGATGGTGTATATATACAAGGCTCTCTCTTGTCAGCTGACAGCCCTAAAAAAAAATCCCCAGAACTAGGGCTTACTTCTTAATTAGGCTACCTGCCTCCTTTCAGTAATGGAATAAAACTGAAGCATCATTAGGGCCCAAATCAGACACGCACACTCTTTAGGGTGCAAGGCAGTTAGAAATCTTGTCAACCACATAACTGATGTTTTTTATAAACAGTTTCAAGTATTATGCCTGCCTCAGGGGCAGCCTGCCAACTTCTGTGTTCAGACAATCGCATATGAAATGGTTCCCGTTTTGCATACCTCTGTGTAAGAGCCACACCATAAAGCAAAAGCCTAATGGTTGCAGATAGGGAAAGAGTGAAAATGAACATACAAAGTTCTGCCAAGTGCAGCATGAGAGACTACCAGGAATGATTATGGGTGGAAGAATATCTCAATTTCTTTCAGTTACAGTAGCATTCAAATGCTGCTTCCCACTGCAAGCAGAAAAATGGTTTTGGCCAGAAGTCCTTGACAGTGGCATTCCTTCCTTTAAACACTCTGGTCTTTATCTAAGGATACAAAGATGTTCCAGTCAATAACTGACAGTTTAGCCACTTCATATGAGTGGGAGCATTTGTTTGTGTTTTGAAACAATGTGAAGCTTCCAGATGTGAAGACAGTGGATAGCTTTACAAATAACTATACGGCAACCACAAACTATTAGGCTATGATTAGTTCAACCTCAATTTTGTCATAAATGAGAACATTCTGTATTTTTATTATATAGTCTCGTATCTTGTTCTTGCTGAGACATGCTGCTATAGCATCCAAGTAACTCATCCCCCCTACTATTTTAAATGAACCTTTGGAACTTAAAAGTCTGGGTTGAAACTTCTATGCCAACGAAATAAAGTAATATATTAAGGTAATCAGAGACTCACAAATTCATATGTAATTACTATCAATATATCATACCAGGCTAGATACGGAAACATTACAACCTATTTAAATCCTTTTATAAAGCTTATTATTGTGCTCAAGATCAATTACCCTCCACAAGTATCTGCAATAATGTTTACTCAGTGATCGATTGTTCAGGTTTCCTGAGTCCTGGAAGCTTTCTATCCTGTTGACCTGAATTTCACCCTCCTTGCAAAGGATACAGTGAAACATACAGTAGTCCTTTCATTAAGCATTCTTTCTCAGTAGGTCAGGATTTGTGACAGTTTTGAATCCCCATATATCTTCTTGGTGGGTTTAAAGTATGCAATTTATTTTAAGCAACTGCTCAACAGCTGCATTTCATCCAAAATTCTTCTGTGGCAAGTGAGCAGGTTTTTGTTTTAAAAAGGTTACATTTTAGTTTACTTTTAACTCCATAAAACTGATAATCTGTTATTTGCCTAAGATTAATGAAATAATGAATGACAATGCTCTATTTATTTACTACAAAAACTGTAAAAGAGATGGCTGGAATACAAAAAGGAACTAAGAAATACATTTAAAGAGGAAACTGAGAAGTGATGCATCTTTTTTAAGTCACTATTTTTTTTTTTCCAGAAACATTCTCAAAACCATCTTTATAAGTATTAATAATTTCTGCATCACAGGATAGTAGCAGGGGTTTTTATCCCAGGTGAGATAGGAGACATATAATTGTTTAATTGAAGCCTGATGTGATTTCTCTGTCACAAAAAATGAGTTAAAAGACAGTATAAATTCGGAAAATAAATAAATAAGATCTTTCCCCATCTCTTCAGCCTAAAAGGTACACGTCATCAGCATGGTTCAGACCACGGGTACTGATTTAACTGCATCATCATGTCACTGATTACTGATGCTATTAATTCTAAAAAATTACTTGAAGTTCTGTAGTTACAAGGCTCTTTCATTTGGATCAACAACAGAAATTAAGCTCTTACAAATGACCAGAATGTCCTTTCTTCAAGCCTACAGCAGAAAAAGCAGCTTTGGTGAGTAACCCATACTGCTAACATTAAAAGCAAACCAGAACTCCTCGAGTTGAAGAGCATCCTTGTACTGTTTTTCCCTCTGACTCCACGCTTCAAAGAAGCAACAAAACCTTCTTAGGAAAATACACACAATAGCACAGCGTTACATCCAGAGGGAGGGAAGAAAATAGTTTTCATAGTTCTTTTATGCTAAGGGAAACTGGCTTCATCAGAGCAGCAAATATTGCTATGCTTCTGGAAACTGGTTTTAGACAGAACCAGTGGGGTATTTTCAGTTTGTTCAGAAGTGTAGAAAATGATGCTTGGTAAATAAAAGGCAAGTCCCTCTGCTGAACTCAGATACATATGGGATATAAGAAACAGGGTCATGAAAGGAAAGCAAAGCGAATGTCACATCTTTCCACAAAGCATGCAAATAAGTGTAATCACACACAGGTGCAGAGAATAATGCTCAGTTCAGACACACACACATACAATACTCTCTTAGCATAGTGAAAGCATTCAAAACAGTCAGACAAAAGAGTTTTCACCTGGCTGAACATAATCTTCTGTTTTAATTCTGTAACAAGGCAGAAGACTAAGAGAATCTAAACGGGTCTTGATCTTGCAAATCACAATGATCAAACTCCTCTACTCCAGCCTACTACTACACTCCACAGCTCCAGAGGAAATACAGTGCTGATGAGCAGGATGTTAAAAACTATGCACCACTTCTCACACATGGCCATAAAGATTGTAAAGATCAGAAAATGTTAGATTCTTGTCCAGAACAGTAAGAAAGTGAAGATTACAAACATCTCTAACACCTGTGGAACAACCCATTCGGCACTGCGCCACTGGTTTTGGGAAATTCAAGCCTATTTTTCCCCTCTCAAAATCCTGATGCAGGCACACATGTCCATGCACAGCTGTGCGAGTCCCAGTCATTTTCAGGTTATCTGCACTTAGAGACTGGGGGTTTTAGTTATCCATAGGTACCCTATCAATTCTGTTTAAACTGTAGAGCCCAGCCCACACCTTGAGATAAGCTTCTGCTCATTAAAAGGAACTGGGTCCTATTGAGAGAGAAGAAACAAGCCCCTCTATACCTATTGCTGCTGTTCATCCATTCTGTTTCTAACCATTGCACCTTTTCCTTTCCAAGTTATTCTCAAATGCTACAGAAAGCAGCAAATGAAACATGGAATACAAGTTCATTTTCTACTACTGTAACTGCACAAAACCCAACTAAATGGGCTGGCAAAGTGGTTTAATGTGTAAGAATTCAGAACTTACTTTCCTTTCTTCTAACTCGTTTGGAAAACTTGTGGTGGAACCTGCACTGATCCTCTAAGGTTAGCTGTAGAAGAAAGCTTCTACTTAGAAAGCAGTGAGAATGGTTTAACCACAGGACTTCTGTCCAATAAAGTTTCTGAAAAATGACCTTCTCTCCTCAGTAGCCAAGGGGGAATAGTGCTCTTTCAAGAAGATGAAGAAATTAGCTCAAGTAGACATCAAGGCACTATGTCCCACACATCTAATCATCAAGCTGGTTTACTTTCCTTAAGATAAAGTCAAAAGGAATTACATTTTTTCTTGTCTCTACCTTCTACTTGCTGGCCAGAATGACAGCTCTGAACTGCACATCTCTAACAGCACCCTCAGGAGTAGAACCCTGTAGCATAACAGTCTCAAAGTCCTAACAAGCCCCCAAAGCCTATAAGGCTTTCTTTTGCAAGGAAAAGTGCAAGTGGTGCGCTGAACTTTGAGTGTCCAATAATGCAATGCATTCTGCCCTGTGGAGAGGAGACAAGCAGATGGGATTTGACAATGCTAAGGCAAGCTGCACTGTGTGACCTTTTGCTCTCTCAGATTCTTCTTTATCCTCAGAAATCACCCTTTAGAAGCAACACAGTTTCTACACTGAACCATACCTGCCCATGCAGCACAGCACACATGCTTGCCCGTTTAGTATTCCAAATCTTTACAAAAAAGTAACTTTAGGGAATATTTTACTCACGTTTGTTGCTTCCTTAACTGGGCAACTATGAGGTCTTGTCAGAGGACCTTCATGTCTGAGGGGAAAATGAGCATTTCTTGGAGGTGCTGCATTAGACAAGGCCAAGTATGTTGCCTTGTTTCAGCAGCTGAACACAGAACTGCAGATTAAAAACCAGACGCTTATGACTGCATTAAGGTGTGGAAATAAATTGGAGAGGCTTAGCAAGAGACATCCTTGAACCAGTAATTACACAAATGCGATGTCTGAAAGAGATCACCCCCTTTCTCACCTTATCTTGTGTTTAAAGAATTCTACATATTCAGGTTTGTCTGCATTTTTACAAATCAGTTCACTGAAGCACAGTATTTTTCTTTTAAATAGTGAAAGAAAAGAGATTGCTTATTTGTTAGAGCAATCATCTCAAAATGAAAGGCAATTCATCAATTTAATGAAAAGAAGGCATTTCTCAGTTAATATAACTGAGTGTATATTGAAACCAGGGTAAAATCCCCGCATGACTGCTGCCTCAAAGCAGTTCTCCACCATCAGGCCACTGTTTCACCAGAATTCAGCAGTTTTCTCTGGTCCCTGGAGTTATTTAGCAACATTCACTTCATCATGGTAACCACTTCGAGAAGTGGAGAAGCAACAGCACTAAAATAATCTGATGTGAGCACACCCCAGACAACTAGTGCGTCCTTTATTCTGCTTGTACTAAGGACAACAACGGTACCACCACTAGCTGACCATGCCTTAGAAAGTTTCCAGGCAACCAAGAAGTATAGAAAATCCATATTTCTGTGTCAGTCCTTCTGCATGAGTCACATGCGCTTACACTTTCTACGTACTTCAGCTATCCCTCCACAGGCTTCCCATTTAGGCTAGCTAACCTAAATGCTCAAGCCAGCAAGCATTTGCAACAATAAAGAACTGCAGAAGTGGAGAAGCATTATCTCGACAGAAAAAAGAGAAAGTGCTGCATTGTCTACGCACCAACATCTGCACAGACTCATTTTATTTCTCACCCTAAAAGCCTAATTTTCATCAGGAATACAGGTTCTGCACAACAAAATAAGCCCTCATGCAAAACTACACAGGACAGGGTGGAGGTACAACAAATAAGATATCAACCTTTGGAAAACCATTTAATTCCAGAGTTCACAGGCCCAGTGGCAGTAAGCAAAACCAAGTCAACACTGATCGTCACGGACTTCATCCATTTAAAGGAAGAATGCTTGTCACCACTGAGATTAGCTGTCTTTTACCCATGCAAAGAATATTGTATCAATACAGCCATCCTAATCCACTCTGATAATTAAAGACAACTAATGACAAGAGGAAGCACTGGTAAACTTGCAAGGCAAAGTACTGTGCTCACTGAACTATTACTTACAACTACTTCAAAAGGAAACTTGCATCCAGGCCTTCCATCAAAAAGGCAGAAGCAAGACTCAACCACAGAGACCACAAAGTAACCCAGAAGATCTCATGGATGAGTTACCGTGAAAAACTCCTACTTAAAGTCACCATGAATAAAAGCTAATCAGAGGTTAAACATAAAATGTTACACTGATGGTAGCTCAGGAAATAGAAAAAAAAATTAAATTAAAATAAAATAAAATAAAATAAAATAAAATAAAATAAAATAAAATAAAATAAAATAAAACAAACCCCCTCAACAAACAAAAAACCCAAACAAAACACAAATCACCAAAAGAAAACCAGCCAGCCAAGTAAATATGAATTAGATAGCTTTAAGAACACCAAATTAAACATTTGACTTCTGCTCTAAGAGGGTGGCCAGAGGACATATACCAGGGTAGAAACAGAATGGCAGACACTCACCCAACCTCACAGCTCCCTCACTACCATTCCACTAACCCTACAGCAGGCGGTCACAACGCCTTGAGTGGGCACATCTTTACAAGCTTCAAAGGTGATCAATTTTTCCAGCTTGCTAAGGACTCTTTACATGGAGTCCATTCTCCCATACAAAATTTCCCACCCTGTATCTTCAGCTTGTCCTTCAATACAGCACTCAGGAAGGAGAACTCAAGGAACATTTGCATTCCCTTCTCAGGCTGTAACCGTATCACAAGTTCATCTCAAACCCCCTGTTACTGAACTCCAACGGCTTGATCTCTAGGCAGAGCCCTCCTAATCTGCTGCAGCTGAACTCCCTCAGCCTATCAAGTAGGAAATCCTTTTACTGCTCTTATCTCCTAATTCTGTGAGGCTGAGAAATAGCTGTTCTGCTCATTAATCCTACAATGACTGTCAGAAGGGAATGCATACCTTCTCACTCTACTCAAACACAAGTAACTAAGTTTCATCACGTTCTTTACTGTCTACTTAGTTGTGTCCACAAGACTACATAGGAATTGGAGTGGCACTACATAAGCTTCTGCACTTGCATGAAATATTCAGATTTGCTGCTATAAAATTTTTTAAGAACCTGTTTCAATGTAAAGAATTGATAAGAGGAGCTGATATCGCCTAGCGCCAGAAAGAAGATAGCCATCTCCGGAGGATGTTCCCAAAGTTGTAGGGACCCTATTGCAATTTCTGCACTGTAGATAGTGAATTATAAATGAGCTCCTATCTCCCCACCCCACCATGTGCTATTTTCGCTACAAGTGCCATACGGGTGACCATAAAAACTGTCCACTATAGTTTATACATATACGTTTAGTTTATTATTTATGACGAGCCCATGTCATCTACAGCCTTCAAAAGACAGCTCAAAAGAAAAAAATATTAACCAGGTTTTGCCTTCATTGATGCCTTTAATTAGCATCCCCCAAGAAATGCTAAAGGTTGCTTATTTTCTCCCTGTGTACTACACTTAGCCAAGAAGAAATTCATAAGCTAATATTTTTTACCAGGATTGGTGACTTCTATTTCTTTGTATGAAGTGAAAGCTTCCTACAAACAGCTGCTAAACAGTACTGCAAACATGACAGAGATCGTATCACAAAATGTGAAAGCAAGTTCACATACAATATTCATTATTTAATAGTTCACATTTATGTACCTGACGGACAAACACAGCCCTACCTGTGTAATTCAAAATACCCCAAACCTGTCTGCAAAGCCCGCGTTAAGAAAAATGTTAAAGTGGCAAACGGCGTTAGGATCACAGATATCTCACGTCAGTTGTACCTTTTATTTTAACTATAAATGCCACTCTTCATCATGCAGCTGTCATCTTCCTTTAATGTACTAAATGCTATTGTGTAAGCACAGAACCTGACATGATGTAACACAACAATTAAAATAAAAAGTCAGCTTTGCACTGTGTCACTTCCCTGTTGCAAATTAAAGGAAAATCAAAGGCACAAAAGTAACAGCTAATAAAGAAAAAAGTTTCCAAAACTCCTCAGAGATCAGTTAATGTTTCCCTCTAATATTATCTCACATTTTCATAGTCAGATTTAAAAAGAAACATCCACAGCTTTAGTGCATCTAATTACGAATTGACATTAAAAGACGCCGAGAAGTCTAAAACTTGCAGAAAGCCTCCACTGTAATACATATACTTCTAGCTGTCAGTTCCACACCAGCCAACATCCATGGAACTAAGCTATTATTTTTCACTTTCTATCCTACCCTTTTCAATTTTTTATCCACGCTGTGGTACTGCTATGGCACGTTAAAATTGCTGATGCTTTTCCAACCAGATGCAACAGCACTTCAGTTATGCCTGAAGCAATTCCTAGTAATAACGGAGAAATTATGAACTCTATTATATAGTATAATTAATACTGAAATCTGTCATGTATTACAAATTTGATTTTCATTTACTCTATTTGATGTACGGCACTAAGTAAAAGTGACTGAAATGTTCAAAAATTAACTTCAGAAAAAGGGGAAAATCCTATACATCTGGAAAAGTATATTGTTAATAATTAGATTTCCTCCTTTTCAGTGTTTTTCTGCTCATTTACATCAGCCCTAAACCCACAGTTAATGCATCAGCAACACAAAAAACTCTGGCCAAGGGAAAGTTAATGGCATGTGTCACAAATATGGAAATATCACATTCCTAGTATTTGCTCTGGCCATACCATGGCATGTTCAAAACCTCTGTGGCCCAGGTAAGAAATAACAAGGGAGCGTGTTCACAGGAAGGGAGAAAAGAGTCAAGCAAGAAGAAGCTAGAGGCCTGCCCTGCAAAGGGAAGGGCTGACAGACACATTTAAAGAATACCCTGTAAAAACATTCCCTTGAAATATCGAGTTAACACAAATCCCTTTTTCGCCTTCTTGGAAATAAGAGGAAAGGGGAACATGGGGAGTTCTAGAAAGTTTCACCTCCCAAATACTACCAAACTCCAAATTTGTTTTCTGCTGATCTACACCTTCCTAAGGATTTCCAGACTGGCAGCCTGCTAGAGTAATAATAAAATTAAGAACAGTATAATTCTGACTGGAAAAGATATACACGAGTGTTACTGTATTTACAAATATGCTGTATTTGATTGCGTATGACAGCAAAGTGCAGGAAAATGAAGAAAATCAATAAAAACCTGAGGTAGCTAAAGAGATACAAAAAGACACACAAATAAAAAATACCCAAATTAAGTAATCAAAATAACCTCAGCCCTTACTTTACAGCTGTTTCCCAATAAACCTAACTCATAAGTAGAATTTGGATGCCAATGAAACTGCTAGGAACTTGATCTTTAAACACTATTCTTTAACCAAACACCAAAAACTGCAACAGTGACACTTGTACCTTTCTAAGAACTTGGGCTGTATTATACCTCAGTGACATTCATGCTGAAGTTGATGATAAAAGAAAGAAAACTCAATAGTATTTCTTGAGGACTATATTCAGCTACATTAAAGAGTTTAAAGTGATCACAATGAAAGCACACCCTTAAATTATGAGTTCTATTCTCACCTTTTTTTTCCAGCCCCTGAAGTGTTTAATTATTGTCAGAGATGTTTGTGTACATACAAGGGACAAAAGAAGAGAGGGAAGGTCTAGCTTTTGTGGGCATGGACCTGTCCAACTGTGAAAGTTTATACAATTCATCATTAATATTAATCCTCATAAATTCTCCTGTACCAGCCTGCTAAAGGAATACACCCACAAAGACTTTTACATTAGAGGCCTTAGTAGAAGATGTCATAGATTTGCACAACTAAGACTTCAAATGTGAAGTGATAGCAGAATAAGTTTAGAAGCAAAACATTCAAACCCTTCACTTTTTTATACTTTAGACTGTTATTATACTTAATATTATAAACAACACTGAGAACTGAGGCTTGAGCTCCATGTTGAAATAGTGATAAAAACGAAATACACTTCATACCTGCACTTCGCAGGTTAGGGTCCAGGTCTGGCATTTCCTTGGACGCTTCCGGACTAACACTGTAGATGGATGCTCCTGCTTCACTAACAATGCTGAAAGCAAAACAGTAAATAATTAAAATACCACACAACTTCAAAACATGACTGAAAGACTTAGCAAGTGACTTAACAGGGTATTTAGATGTTTTTTTAAACCCTCATGTTCTAAAAATACTTTCAATCAACTTAATACTTACAAAAGAAAGACAGTACAAAGAAAAATATATCCATTTAAATTACAACACATCTCCCTGACCTGCAAGACCCATTCTTTCGCAATTCTGGCCCCATTATAAATACACACTGTGAGTGATATCAGGCCCTGTAGTAATCTTGCAACGGAGAAAATGAACACAAGAAACAAGTGTTACCGGTAGTAAACAGGCAAACCGGCCTCCATAAACAAAACAAAATCCCATCTGACAATTTCATGAAAAACACCTCCATTCTGAAGTCTAACATCAGTTAAACTACTACCTGAATCCAAGACACAAGTGTGCACACACATTATCTAAAGTTATCTGCCCAAGATACTCAGAAGAACCCCAACCTGATACACAGAGCTGCAGCTTGCTTCTCAGCAGCACTTAGTATCGCATTCTTCCCGCTCTCACTATCATCCTCAAAGAAAAACACAGGCTGCTTGTCTTCGGTAACTTAAGCTATAGTTCATGCATCTACCAAACACCCCAAGCTCATTTAGTAATGACAGTAAACTCCCCAATTCAAATCACAACACAATTAAAAAACCCTTGAGTGCTCTAGTCCCACTCAAGAGAAAACGGCAATCAAGTGTTCACAGCGCAAGTTCATTTTCAGCTGTGAAATTTTGACACCACTGAATCAACAGTACATTTCTTCAAGTAACTTCAAGAGACCTTGAATTTCAGGTCCGTAATTAAGGCATCGTACAGCTACTGCAGTGGAGAGGCACACTACCAGCTTCTGAACTACTGCTACTTTTACTATTCCACTCTTAGAGTAACTTTATCTTTGCCATAAGGGTCGTGGTTTCCCTCCTTAAGAACCAGAACTCTCAATAAAAATCATAACTTTGCCTTATATTGTTTTACAATTAGACTATAAATTGCCCTTTTCAGAATATTTAGTAGGTTGAATTTTTAAATGAAAAACTGATACCTAGAAGCCCCTCCCTTTTGGAAAAGCTGGAGAAAAGCTCAGAGATAAAACACATTCCCATTCAATGTTCCAAGCATGTTAACAGTACACAGCATAAAATACAAATATAAAAGGTAAGAATTTCTTACTTGTGTTTTTACAGATTCCATCCAACTGGAATCTGGTAGAGCGCAGTACACAGGTCAGATTTTGTAATTACTCAAAACTCAAAAGGACATTTCAGTATTACATACTGAATCTTTCACTAAATACAAAGAATAAAATCCTGTTCTCTTTCGTATCAGTGTAACTCCAGACACATTCAAACAACCGGTTTAACAGAGCAAAAAATTGCTCAGACCAGCTGAACAGGGCAAGTGAAAACGAAACTATTTACATGGGCTCTTAAAAAGATTCAGCATTATGCGCATTCCTTTCCTATACCTGACATAAAGAAACAGTCCCATTACAGAGTTCAGAAACATGGTCACATCTCAAAACCCTAACTGCTTGAAAAGGAAGATGCTGGCAGAAACCTCAAACTGATTTTTCTGATTAAGAGGTAGTTTAAAGAACAATGCAGCAGAAAGTATTTCTTAACCTGTTCACACCTTATAAAGGCAGCATTTGGCAAGGGCTCCCTTTTCAGTTATTGCTTCGAAGAAAACACACACGTTAACACATACTTCTAACAGCTTTTCACTAATGGCTCTTCAATCTGGGTATTCAAACAGATCCAAAAAGTTTCCTCTTGTGCAATTTCTCAATCTAATACATTGATATTACACTTAAAAAAAAGAAAACCAGTGTTTGTACACATATTTACGATGCTGTACTATTAAGTAGATTACTTCACAGAGCTTCTTGCTCTATCCCTTCCCATATTTTACGCTGTGGAAAAAAAAAAAAGTGTTCTAGATGGGAATTTTAACACACTTGAGAGTTTACTGATTCTCATTAATGCTACGCTGATAGTTTTCAGAAGCGAGAGGATTGCAGTAACACTGTCGTTCTATAGCAGTAAGTGAATCATGCCAAATTTTACGATAGGCAATATAAAACCTCCTTACTAAAATGAGTAAATAAAAATAAACTCAGGATGGGAGACAGAAACATTTGAAGAGAGCACATTTCCTTTCCTCAAGTGCAAGAACATTTACACACCGGGGGAACAGAAGGAGGGTGAAGCCAAGTAAAAAGTTATCTCAAGGAGGGAAACAAGATATAAAAAGCACTTTCAGAAGCAGCATACACTGGACATTTGACATCCACTCAGACGATTTTGTGCATGCATGCAGTTATTCTATGAGGTATTTGGTGCAGCAGACTTGAAGAAGACTTTCTGCTCATGCAGAACCCCATAGCACTGTGCCTAAGAGAGTAAAACCCAGACGTTAAGCGAATTCGTCACCCAGAGAAAACGTGTAGGGGCATGAACTCCAAAGAAACCATCCCGGGGTTCGTTCAACCATAGTCAGCCAAACTTGAGCGGCTGTAGTGGCTTTATTTACTTGGTTTTAGCTACAGTGAGGTGGTAACTAATGTGACACTGGGACATACAAGGCTAAGACATTTAGCGTGCTCACATCACTAAGACGGCAAGCAAATTAAGTTTGGGAATTTTTCTTTGCAGTTGCTGTGGATTTTGCTCTTGGACTAGACAGGAGGCAAGTCACTCCAGTTCACACATGCTTTGCTTCCCAAATTCTAACAATTCTCTTTAAAAGGGAATGTTACATAGGACCATTTAAGCTAATTTGAGGTTGTAAAATGCTCTACATCATGCTTTCAAAGAATATAGGTATTTTAGGTCAGGGCACATTAAGACAAAACCAAACCTGCTCAAATAGCAGGCAACAGAAATTTAAACTACTGCAGTCACTGCTCTCTAACCTTTCCCTTCCCCTATTTTTAAAGGATACAATTTTCAAGAGACTCAAAAAAAAGGCCTACATAAGAGTTGGTAAAAACTCAAGATCTGTATATCTTCGGACTCAATTTGTTTCTACTTTGACTTTTTAAGCTACAAAATGGATTAAACCAGAAAACCAAACTTCCCCACCCCCTCATAAAATGAGATCCTCATTTCATGCATTCCTTAAGAGGAAAGATTCTTGCACTAACCAAAACCTCAACTGTTAAACCAACATTATTAAAAAGCTATTTTGCTATTTAAATAGACAAGTGGTTACGGTATGATATTCTTATAGTACATGAATGGACAAGCTTTACAAACTGCTCTCTGAATTAAGAAGAAAAGCAGGTAAAAAATCTGTGTCTATGCCTTCACACAGTCTATTTCCCACAACCACAATCCTACAGCTAGGTTTTATTCTGCAGCCTCTATATCCAACTTAAAACTAAAATGCTCAAACCACAAAGTGCTACACAAGATTGCCGTTTTCTCTTTTGCATTGTACAAACAGGCTTGTTGCATAGAAAATAACTTTTCATATGCTGCACCAGTCTCAATCACATTTCTTAAGAGATGCTTTACGCAGTGCTAAATCAACATTAACTGTATTCCACTAGCACCACCTGCTGGACCCTCAGCTTTATGCTAGAGACTATGCCAGCCGCATTCTGAATACTGTAAGGAGCCTTTAAAAATTACTACAGTGAGTTTTCTTTCTCAGGTTAACTAAGCGTTATATATTTGGTATGAAAAGCTTACTTGGAGACCTCTTCAAAACACTCATATTTCTGACCTCTTAATTATTACAGGAAAAAGCCTTTCTTGTAAAAGGGAAAAAAAAAAAATCTAAGAATACTTTTTTCTTTAAAATTCAAACCTCTTACACACCTACAAAAATGCATTAAAGATTACACGTAACAAGCTAGATTTACCAACAGTTGTTTAACTATATCACCCATGGCAGGGGGGTTGGAACTAGATGATCTTGAGGTCCTTTCCAACCCCAACTGTTCTATGTTTCTATATTGCAATCTCATGTACACGAGCGTAACACATTTTGTAAAACTCACACGGTTCTTAAGGAGAAAGTTTCCACTGAAAACCTTTACAAAACAATGTACACAAATCTCATACATGTATAACGAAGCAGACGTATTAGTCTAGAGGCTTCTAGCGCTAACAATAGATGCAGCTTCCTGACATTTTCATGAACCTTACCAAGATTTCAGACTATTTTATTGCATTTAAGTCATTTTCCCACAATCAAATGCAACACTGGATTAATAACCTACAGAGAGAGAAAAAGTAACTTTATCTGACTTTACCTAACTTACTGTTCCTACAATCTCCAAAACCCTGATTTACAACTTGAAGCCTTTAAAATAACATTTGAAGAAACAATACAAAGAAGAGACCAGTGTTAATACTTGGAAGAAAATCACGGGCACTCTAAAAGTAAAGGGGTATGTCAACATCAAGGGACCCACGTTTTCATATTTGATCATAAAATGATGGTCTGCTAAAATGTAATTCCTTTCTCAATCAAAATTTCATAAAAGTGGTTAACTCCTCTAACCCAACTTTTTACATATTAACTGATAAATGTATCCTTCATAAGCTAATAGCAACAAAAGCTGGAGGCTCCCACAAAGGAAAGAAGCATAGAAGGGTCAAAGAGGAAAGATAAGAGGAGTCAAAAACATTAGTCAGTGCTACTTACTAAAATAAATAGCTTAAGAATTAAAGGACAGAAAAATGAAATGAAATAAAATGACAAAATATTTGCTAGAAAAGAGTGATACTTTTACAAGCTTGATTAGAATAACACAAGCTTTAATAATGTGGCTAGATTTAGTGAGTAAAAACAAACTGAGGAAGAGCACGGAAAACTTAATTAAGGCTCTAAAGAAGATTGAGTTATTTTATGAATAAGAAATCCATCGGGCACAACTAGCTCCAGAAAAGGCTAACACCAAAAATGGTTTCAGAACTATGAGGTACCTATGGCAGAAGCAACTTTGACAGTTCCTCCAACTCCTCACCATTACCAATGGCAAGCTGCATGTTTCTTGAGGTCGATGGGCAGTTGCCAGCCGTTCCCAGGATCCCGTTTTTGGGTACATGCGCACTCCAGCCCCTACACACTGCACACAGACAAGTCCCTTCTGTGCTGAATACAGCCAACCGGAGACTGCAGTCCAGCGCAGGCTGAGCAAGATGTAGTGATTTGCTCAGCCACACACGCTTCGCTACAGGAACAATAGGATACCAGGCTTGACAGACCCTGGCTCTGACACAGGCAAGCCATTAGGGTTTTTTTTCCCTTATGAGGAACATATGTCATGGAAGTGCAAGATAAAAAGGTTCTGGTGTATACTCAATAACGTATTCAAAGAATAAAAAGCCCAATAAGTTTTTAAAAGCCTGTTTATTCTGACAGATGAGATTAAATTCAAAACTTAGTCTCTCCCATCTCCAGTAATCTAGCAGTATGGCAAAGGAAGATGTTAGAAACACTACAAGGAAATTATACTAGAAATACTAGAAGATTATACTAGAAAGCAATCATTATCCAACAGAATCAAGCCAAACCCCATATAGTTAATCTGTGGTTTTAAGTAACATGAAGATTTAGCTTCAAATTTTAGCAATATATAGAACTAAGGGGAACTAATTTCAATTGCTTCATTAAAAACATTTCAGCACTACAGACCACTCAAGTTCTGCTCTTACAGAAGCCCACCTTTCAAAATCAGCCACATTAGACAAGAGGTGTTATAGTCCTCTTTTGCAAAAATACTACACAGAAAAAGCTCAAACTGCCTCATAATGAAGCCATTCAAACAGATGTAGGGAATACAAGTCTTTAAGTACAGTTCCTGCTCTGGAGCTCCCAAGCACACAAGAAATAAAGTCCACAAAGTGTCTTCAAATGATAAGCAGCGATGCCGAACCCACCTTGTTGATCAGCCACATTCTTTAAGTTGCCGTAGAAAATAATAGGTGAAATTCTGCTTACAACCAGTGTTTTGAATTCACGAAGTCTGTAAACGTTTCCACTCCCATATGAATGAGTTGGCTCAGTACTCCAAAAAGTTACTCAGAAATTACACCACACAAAGAATAAAGCAACTTTGTCCCAAACAACTCAGTCTACTTTTAAAAGTAAAAATTACTCAACTGTTTCAGACCAGAAACACAGCAAATTACAACACAGAACGATGTGTTTTAACAGCGTCTTTCAGACACAAACCCTAGTCTTGAAACAGCTTTCTCACCCTACAGCAGAGACAATAATAAAGCACCTTATAAAGCATCTTCTGAAATAGCAGAACTTCAAGGCAACCATCCTTGAATTAGGGATTATCTCTCTCCTGTTCAGACACAAGTGATATTTAGTGCCAGTTAAGCTTATGGTAGACAGTGTAGATCTTTAGAACCTAATGAAAAGAATTAGGCCTGTTTCTATCAGTGTTTAGAAGTGGGGGAAGCAATTCTGGCATAGGATTTAAAAGCCTCTCCTTTAAAAAAAACCTACTACTGTAGAAAATGGAGCCAGGTTCTACTAACTTCCAGGTTTGGATGAACACAGAAAACATCCCACATAAAACATTTCACTGATTACAAAATTAGAGGAGTCAAAAACTTTCTGATTTCAATTCCTCAAATACAATCATTCCCTTCCCCAAAGAAAAGTGGTGTGAAATTTCCTGCCAGTAAAAAGGTAAGACAGTTGTTACTTGCAGCATAATGAAATAGGCTTGAGAATTGTTGCAAGATATAACAATAAGCTACCATGCTTTAACTTCTTCTGTATTAGATATATCTCCATAAATCCCTAAATCAAAAACTACCTACTGTGCTGAACTAATAAAACTAACTATATAGCTATAGCCTGGAATCCTTTATTCATCTGCGAACGAACCATGCCCTTAGCACATCCCTACAAAGGGAAGAATGATCAGATATCTGTCTTCATCTTGTCTGAAAACGATGACATTTTTCAGTAAGAAAAGGGTCCAAATGGCAGGTGTCAAAGAGCTTTAGCTTCACACGTGGTGCTAGGAGGCAGAAAAAACAACAGCAGCGTGTGGCCATGTCAGAGCAGCACAGAAGCTGCCGAACAAGTGCATATCTGAAAAGAGCAAACCTCATAGCCTGTTAAATCAATCTAGTGCCAGATGCTGTTATCAGAATAAAACTGGTGCTGTGGATTCATCCCCAGAAGAAATACACGTCCCATGTCTGCAGTGAAAAGTGAAAGACCCCGGGTGGCATGTCTTGAGACTGAAGGTGACAGTCACCTGCGACTACCCCCACCGCTTTCATTGACAGTTTCAGACAACGGGTCCTGTCATTGCTCATTGAGCAGCTGGAGTTGAAGCTCCTTCCTGTGCGTGTAGAGAGCTTTGAAATCTGAACTCCAGGTCCAAAAAGCTACTTCCAAGTTAACCATCCAACTAAAAAGCAGTTAAGCAGTTCATTTTTACTTTAAACACTAGTTCAGTAGGAACTAAGAAAGAACACTTAGCTACTGCTCTTCTCCCTCTTGTAGCAATACCATGAAGAGAAATTACACCAATATAAATAACATTATAGAATATTACTTTAATGTAAGGGGACAAGTTTAAAAAGAGAAAAACACACTTTATGCGATTACACTATGATGGCATTAAAGTAATTCTAAGCAAAATGATAATTAGATGTATTCAAATACACAAAAAAGTTACATACCTGAAACCGCCTAATATTAACACAAAGACAAGACAGTAATGAAAGGCGTAAGGATTGACATAGGAAATGAAAACCCTAGAGTCCACTTCTAAAAATACAATAGGCATGAAAACAGGTATGTTCCTTATAAATACACTTTATAATTTCAAGACCAATCATGCCAGCACACAGTTTTACACTCACGTTTCATGTATTCATAGACTTTTGAAACAAAATTGCCTAGACACATACATTAAAAACACGGCACTAATCAGAAAGATGCTACTGCTACCCCAGAAGCATAGCAAAACCATCCCACACGGAAGAGCTCAAAGAGCAGCCTTTCTTAGCCCTCTCCCTGCCTCTCCCTGTTCTCAAAAGGCTGGTGAAGCCAGCAAGCCCGACCCAGGACCATGAAACACAGCCAAGCTGCAAGTTCCAGAGGAGGAGAGTGTCGTCAATGCTGTCCTGCCAGCAGCTCCTTTTCATCGCAGCAAAGCAGAAACCCCTGCAGTGGTCACACATGGGGAAAGCTGATATTTCATCCTGCCCATCTCAAGCAGGGCAGGATCTTGAAGAAGATAAGACCCATCCTGCCTACTTTGAGAAACAGCATAAACAAAGGATAAAACCCTGGAACACAGCAATTCATGATCATGCATATGCGTATTTATTCAAGTTGACGCATTATAAAGCATTAAGGTTTTGGGAACAAATGAGGCTTTTTTAAAACAAAGAAAAGATTCCTGCCTATAAAGAAATACCTAGACTTTGCTAGTGTCATCTATATTTGGCCTTGCCACCAACAATTTGTATTTAGGAAATCTCACATCTGCCTAAAGTCTATCTAATTTCCAAACAAAAACATTCCCTATTGCACACAATGTCCTACTCACACAATCCTTCTCCTGCAGGACACAGGACATTAAGATACAAATGATCCATTAAGGAAAGTCCATCAGGTTCTCCAGTAAATAGACACTCTGGAATCATTTTCATCTGGTAGAAGGGGCATCACATATGCAGCAACTGCTGTGGCTAAAACACAGTGGTTGAGCCAGACCAAAGGCCGGAGCTTAGAGTCACATTAACTCTCATGCAGACTGCGTCCCCAGAGTGGAGCATAACCGGACAAGACCACAACATATGGAGCAAAATGCCTCTTGGACAATGGCACCTCCAGCAACTGTCATTTTCTTTAATGCTCACTCTGGGCAGTTGGGAAGCAGCCTGGCGAGTGCTGCATGCAGCCTCCACAGCCCTGATTCATGCAAGATTCTGACCTGTAGCTTTGGCTTGAGCCAGGCTTTATTCCTTTTAACTCCCCTACCCACAACATCTTCATATCTGAACTCTCGTTAGCAAGCTACCCTCTCCCCAGTACAGATCCACAAGGGAAAGCTGCAGACAGCTACACTCCCATTAGAGCTGAGCAATGCAATGCGGACAGACGCGCTGCATGGGGCTTAGGGAACCACAGATCCTCTGCTGCTGCTCTTTTTTCCCCTCCCCATTCCTCTTCACATCTAGACTGTATCTGAAGATGACATATTAAATATTTTTAACCTGCAGACACTTCTTGGCACAGTTTACTGAACTCTGAAGTACCCAGGTTTTAAACATAGAGAAACTCAAAATATATTAGGAATTCTGGAATCAGAATCAAAGCTGGCAGGAAAACTTCTTTGAGGTATTAAATAATAAAGAAAAGTGTGGCCACATCTTTCTGGCCATGTCGTTTCTTCTTACCTTGATTTGGAATTCACCTAAAAACGAAGCCATCTGCTTTAGTTCACAGAAGATACATTTGCCTCCCATGTTTATTCCCCTGCTCAACATACTCGGGACATATGTTACATGAAGTAAATGGCGCCTCATGCAGATTTGATCAAAATTACATGCTGCTATCTCTGAGAAGCTTTTTCTACAAACTTCATCATGACAGTGCTCTCACAATTTATCAAGTCCCCATTTGTATCTTTGCTTTGCTTTTTCTTTCATTTATTTTAACACAGGAAAAAAAAACCCAAACAGTTTGCTTTGATATTTTCCTACTCTAATTATACTCTAAATTATGACTGTTCAAAGCTGATAGCGACCAGAAGTATTTTGTTCTCTCCATTAAGGAAATAGTTTTTCTTCATTGGAAAAAAAAAAGCTGTAAAACTGAGGTACTCGTTTAGTGTTTTAAGCAGAATCAATTCCCTATGAAGGAACTGTAGCATTGCAGTATAAAAAGGATTACAGTAACAGTCAGGAAGAAAAACCCAGAAAGTTAAGAAAAAAGAGCACGTTATGCCTTCTTCAAGAAAATGCAATATTTTTATGCAAACAAACAAAAACCACCCAAAACCCTGAAAAAAAACCACCCAAAAAATCAACTGAAGCTTTACCTTAACAAGCACATTTTTATTGCTCAGTACTCTCCTCAGACACACATGTAAAGGTAAGAGAATGTACTCAAATGTCTGTAGAGCAGCATAAGAACATTGAATGCTTTTTAATTAAATTACACATTGTTGTCTTTTTAGGCCTTGAGGGTTTTTTCGTATCTTCTCTGGAGCTCCTCACTGTCTTAGTTTGATGCACTATTATTCTACTGTCATCATAAGCAACTTCCGAGCATCTACAATAAGGGGCGCTAATCTGAACCAAATACACCGTTAAAGGAGAGTGAGCTAAAAATGAGGTGTATTTTAAATTGTTAAAGGATGAAAAATAACACATTGGATACGTCTCATTTTGTATTACAATGTACTATTGTACGTACTAATTACAATTGTATGTATCAATCTCAGTTAAAACAAAGAAAGAAAACACACAAAAAAGCCAACAAAAACACCCCCCAAAAACCAAATCCCAAAATCAAATAAAAATAACCATCAAATCCCCACAAACTTGAAGTGGATTCATGAATTGCGTATTTTTACAGAAAATAAATTTCTTCAGCAAGACCAAAAGGGGAAAAACCTGACAAAAATAGATATCTGTAATTAGTGAAATAGAAGCGCAGTTAGGTAGTGCTGTATTTGTTTTCTCCCTTCTCTTAAAAGGGAATAATTTATTCCCTCAGGTTGTGACAGATCCACACAGGAGACTTCCCATGAATAATATCACTAGAACTGGCATAAACATATGGTGAAAGACCATTTCATTTAAAACATGTTTTTCATCCAGTTACAAACACTTCTTCTGGACTCAAGTTTTTTATGCTTAATTTCATTTTAACCACAATAGCCTTCTTTTTGACCCCCCATTTTATAATGGGAAAACATCTTAGAGACATTTTATAAGTTGCAGATCACAGTTACGACATAAAGACATTAACAAAAGTAAAATAGTTGCTCATCATTTACAAATGCAACTACGTTGTTTTCTCTAAAATGTGACAAAGTTTGCACCAGGAAGTTAATGTGCAGTTTTCTTGGAATGCAAATAAGTAAATTGATAAATCTATTGACAGCCCAAGTTCCACCCAAAACCAAAGCCTGAGGATGAAAGAGTGACTTTCTCCTTCCCCCAGTCAAAGCTGTTTTCTCTCCTCATCACACATTACTTCAAAATGAGAGCAAATTATGTCAAAGTTTTCCTGCCAATTCCTACTTGGGCAGCAAGAAAGTAAAGTAATGCTGGAACTCAACTGAAGGATGTTCTAGCGAGCACTGCACAGAAAACACAGATGATCAAAACCAGCACCTGCAAATGGCCAGCAGAGTCTACAGTTACCCTATGATATGGACAATGCGCATCTACCACATACTTACTTCTCTGGATGGGTCATTAGATTCTTATGTGTGGATACTGCAAGACCAGCCAGCACTGAAGAGCAAGGGGCTTGAAATGATTCTTTCAGCTTCTGGAAACTGTTCAATGCTAATGAATCACAGCAGTTGAAAGGCACCACTGGAGACTGACTGGTCTAACACCCGTGCTCAAAGCAGGGTCAACCAAAACAAGTTGCTCAAGGCTGTGCCCACTCAGGTTTCAACTATTTCCATGAATGAAGACTCCAAAACCTACTATATGTTAACAGGAATACTTGGATTCTCTGTAGCTGAGAAATGAGGTTGTGATAATATTAAACTGAGGTTCAGATTCTTTAAAAACCTGAAACAGTTCAGAAATGAATGGAAACATGTACCCTGCTGATTGCTGCAGTAACAGAGTAGGCCCACTTAATTTCAAGTGTCTGATGTTAAACTGTGAGGATATTCTTGCAGTTGATAACTAACAGCTGTTACTTAAAAACCAAACATCAAACTGAAAACCCCCAACTACTTGAAGATCAGGGCTATAGGAGAGGAGGCAACACAATATTAAAAGAATAATTGTCCAGACGAGAAAAGGAATCTATCTGCTAGAGACTCCACGCCAGCACAGCGGTGAAGAGCCCAGAGGCGCTCTGGCTGATGCAGTCAAATCCTACGGGGGGTTATGGAGAACATATGCCAGGGTGGGAGATGCAGCACCCTTTAACATGGCAGAGCATCTTCTGCCCTAAGGCACCGCTCAGCTCCGCTGGCTAGTGCAGGAGGTGGCAGAGCCAAGCCTCATACTCAGCCTGCCCCTGGTAGACAGGCCAGGACTATCGCTGCTGTCAGCATCTCTGTGGCCCTGAGCCAGAGTACGCTCACATTCACACACCATCATCGCATGCAATAGCATATCTGCACTGGTCCATTCCAGGGCATTTACTGGTCAGATTACAAATATCACAAACTGACAGGTCATGGATTTGGGTTTGATTGAACCCTGTTTAATCCAACAAACAGATTTCACAAGCTCCAAGTCTTAACTTCCTTTGAAGTTCATAAAAACTCACAATAGCACCATCATCACAAGCACCATGTGATTTGTGCAACTTAATTACATCAACTGTGGCATAGTGAAAAAGAAACCCCAAACTTACATTTATCATTATTCTCAATGGAAACTAACCTAAAATGATTTATAAACAAGGAGTAGATGTGAACTTAAACCATGCATATTACATTAGATTTTTACATGAGACCTGTTTTAATCGTTAAAAGCTTCAACTTGAATCAAATGCAAAAAATGGTATTTCAGATGACCCAAAGACAATTTACATAAAGAAAGCATCTCCACCAAAGTTCATTGTTCTAATTGTAGATTTTAGTTTATCGTAACCTAATATTAGCCACAACTTAGCTTGGCTTCATAATGCTGGTATTTAAGGTCAACTAAAAAATAATCAACTATATACTCTTGATTTGCATATTAAATAAAATATATTTACAGCAACTATTATAAGCAACATTTAATCTGCATCTTTGCTTTATAAAAACCTGGAAGAAATTCCCTGCAGACCATAAAACTGAAGAGAATCTGCTTTGAATTAGATGCCACCAGTTTTTAATTCTTAGCACCAGAACAATTCCCGTACTCAAAATCCTCTCTCCATCAGAACACATCACTCCTGATAATGTCAGAAGTCCAGTAACCTACAACCAACTGTAACTGCTTTATCAAAAAGTGGCCAATGGAAGGAAAAATAATTTCCCCTAAATTGCACTGCTAATAATGATCAGCAGTACGGCCTTTCCAATGAGGAATCCTCTCCAGAATGCCAGAAGGTCATTAGGCAGTTTCTGTAAGGAGAAAGCTATGACTGAGGACGTACCGAGTGAGCAGCTGTGGACAGCCAGGTAAAGGGGATAGCAGGATGCTTGCAAAGCCAATCAGGGCACATAAAAGAGTGGGGGAAAACAAGAGGAATAGAGGAGGACAGCCTTAAGCATTCCTTTAGAAGGAATGAAACATTCCTCTAAAATTCTATTTTTTGTTGCTAGCTAAAGAAATGGGATATATTAAAAGGATAGCATATCATGATTTCAAAATTATTTCATTTTAAAACATTCAAATTGACAATGTCTCTTTCTATTTATTCTTATAGCAGAAGATTAGAGCTAACATTTCCTTCAGCAGAGAGATAATCACTGAGAACTAACACAGGAATATCCAGTTTGATTTACTTAAAAATGACAAGCTAACTTCTAGGGAAAAAAAAATAAAGAATAAAGAAAAAAACCTTTAATAAAAAAATGACAATGTAACTTTTAGCTGTGATTTTTACGCTATGAGAAAAACCAGACCAGGAACAAGTAATAAATGCATCACTGATTTTCACTGAAAGCCAACTTCCAAAGTATATTTACAGTACAACATTATAACACTGACAAGAGAAGCATCCATGGAGGATGCATGTCGAAACTGTTTCCCTGCGACATTTATGTCAAATTCAAATGTCAAACTGTATTTTAGCCAAATGTTAGTTCTAGTTCAACCCAATAAAAGAACTGAACAGGCAGTAGGCATGTTGCCTTAGCTGCCAAAGATGTTTAACAAAATATAAGTAGGTTTCAGAGAGAAGTTTAATGTGAAACAGCAATTTAATGTTAGCAATAACTATAACCGCATCTAGATGGACATCTTCCCCCCCACCTCCAGGTTTTTTATTTATAAAGCTCCACAGACAACTGACGACTGAGCTACTTGAACAGTATCTGATGTTACATAAAAGAACTTGACACAGTTAGAAACTGTGATATTACTTGCAGTTGGAAAAAGGATTAAAGTGAAAACATTATTTCTATGAGAGCAACAAATTTGTTTTCAGGAACACTGTGTTTCAAAAGGAAAGGAAAATAACTAACGCACAGAACTGCTAGATGGGTATGATCGTATTTACAACTGCACATGAAGCCACCAAAGCAACACGAATCTTCCAGAACTGAAAAGGAACACCACTCTCAGCCCTTTCCCCTCCACTTGCCCGTTGCTCCCAGTTGTTGCTGCTAGAAGGGCCCGGTACAGAAGGTGCTTCATGCAGCTTGTGCTTTTTGATGTCTCCTTTCACAAGTACTCTTTCTCGCTTCTGTATCACCCACCACAACAAATGGATCATTTCTCCTTCCCTCCACTTACTCAACACTGACAAAACTGCTAGGATCCAGTTATAAAAAGGAATTATCCTCAATAGGTATCTTCAGTTAAAACCATCTGACACTGCAGTCGTCTAAATCTAATCCCTTTTCAACCTGAAACAACCTACTCAAAGGCCCTTTGAGACACTCAGCACGTCTATATTCTCTGCCTCACAATCCCCGAAAACATCATAAGTATGCTGAAGTATCTCCTGTTGCTGTGGCTTCTTTCAGTGTCATTCGTGAAGCTTTTAAGACTGCCATAAACTGTTGATAAGAAAAGTTAAATGAGCCCAGGAAAGCAAAGGCCTCGGTGTCAGTATCACACAAAACTACTCCAAGTGAAGGTGTAGCATGGGTAGCACTCACTGCCTGCACTGCCAAAAGCTGCTAAGAGCTGACAGCCTGAGATAAGGAATAGAAACGACAATTTTATGTAACTGCAAAGGCAGAGAGCCCTTGCTTTACTGATACAGACACTTTGCATTTGCTTTGCAGTCCTGGAAGACTCTCAGGCTATCAGATACCTAGAAGTAATTAGTTTAATTTCCAGACCTCCCAAAAATTTTTTCAAACCTCCCTAAAATCCAAGCCCATTTGTGGTGGGTTTTGGTTTGGTTTTCTTTTTTTTAAGGCAAGATTGGTAATACTTGTTTCCTGCTCCTGGGGGAATTTGTTACCAGCTGCACAAGTGGCAATTCCCTGAGGTTTACTACTCAAAACCAACCTGAACCTATTTTCAGAGGGATACTTCTACACCAACTTTGGATTTGCAGACACACTTCTCTTTTTACCACATCTCAACAGTATACATACTTCAAAGAATAAAGAAACTTTTCCCCACTAACAACAGCATTTATGCATATGCTCACTCCTTTATTTTCCTAAGCATTTCTGATTATTTAGAAATAGATGCAGGCCACACATATACACTCTCTAACAGAGACCTGCAATGAAGAAATTCACCCCAAAGGTAACTCTCTGCCAGCCAAAAGCCACTGAAATTCAGGTATCTAAAGAAGAGTGTTAGACAGCTCAATGTGATCTAACCACCTAACCTAAACTTCTGCTGTCAGCATCAACAATAGCACAGTAGGTTTAAATAAATAAATAAATCTGTATATTACATCTCAATAATAAAAGAAGCCCAGTAAGAGCTGAAGCGCAAAACACCAAATGTGGTTCCATAAACGAATAGGTATGAAGATTGGCAGAATCTCAAGTTAAGTAAAAGCATATTATTGGCAACCTTACACAAATGGAAAAATGCTTACTTCCCCATTAGGTTCCTACAAGAATGTCTACTTGAAGACAAAACATTATCCAAATATACAACCAGGTCAGACTGTGCAGTAACAGACAGTCCTAGTACCTCACAAAGCAGAGGATACATCTTGTATTTATATAATTTTAATCCGGATGCCCTCAGTATTAATCACACTGGTTTGGATTAATCACACTGTATTTCGAGCCTTCCGCTTAAATTAACTCGTGAGGATTCCACAGGTAATTCCTGCTGGAGCTTTTTTACACAGTGATGAGCCTAAACAAATTTTCCCAATCTTTTCTGGTGAAAATTTATCAATTGCCACAGCTACTTAATGACATCACTTAAAACACACAAACATAATTTTTTCTTTAGCATTAAGAGGATAATAGGGTATTATCCCAAACATCACAAACATCATTTCTTTTAGAAAGGCAATATTGACACAAATCAGATTAACATTTTAATGTTTAGTTTACATTCACTTGACAGTATCAAAGATTTTGTTAGCATGATGGTACCACCCCAGTGTGGAGCCATGCTGTTTCGTCTCAGGCAATGGGTAAAGACAAGCAGTGTAAAATGCAGATGTGGGTAACAAGGACCACACTGTAAGTTTCCATAATCAGAGTTCTTCAAACCCAAATGCACAATTTCACCTATTTTAAATACTTGGTTTCTAGATGTTTCTACATTTTGTTATTTTCAGGTCCAAACCCAGTGGTTTTCAACCTCTAGTTCACAGGCTTCTTTCCAGGAATTCACAAACAACACAGAAGAAACCATTCAACTGTCAGTCTCTGGAGTGAATTTTACATTGCAGTTTACCTGAAAACCTAAGCCTTTCTCATTTGAGATCAGTATCAATACCAAGTTTGGAATATTTAAGGCTCTTATCATTGAATCTTCACAATCCTAGCTGCACACAGAGCATGACTTATTTTCTTCAAGCACTGGCTCATTCTAACTGACCAAAAGCCAACTTTCTGTGCTTTATGATGAGCAGACAGCACTTTAAAATACACTCTTGGAGTTACGTGGAACAAACTGGCTTCAGTTCACTCCAGCTAAAAAAAGAATAAATAATAAAATTAATAAAGGTAGTATTGGGAAAAGCCTCAGACGCAGCCGTTGAAAGTCTGCCTCCAGTGCTCACTGTGTGAAGCACTAATATGTCATTAGGTCACATTTTTCAGCTGAAGTCCAAACCTCAGTTTTAAGCTTGGACTGTACACTATTCATGCTCACAAACGATTAGGAGAGTGAACAGGAGAATGAACTGTTCTCTTGATATAACCTGCTGCATTGAAAAGACAAGGAATGCACAAGCTCAACTGAACTTAGAGCTCTACAAAGTTCCCATAGACTATACTTTGATGCCTCTGTCTCCGAGAAGTGCATTGAAAGAGCCCTGCCCCTTATTCCCTGACTGCACCCTCATTCTTTCTGTAGCACTTCCTCCACCAGCTACCCGGTTCCTCAGGCTTCTTGCTTTCCTCAAGCTATCCTTAGACCTTGGCCACCACTCAGACACCTCTCAACAAAAGGCTCCTTGCTTTCTTCTGCCAAGTACAAGATGGCACACACACTGCAGAGACCAGCATACAACCTTTCAGATGTAGGCAACGATTTGTAAGTCTCATTCTCCAGCATCATTACTGATAACCGCATCATGTGAGCAAGTCAACAGCTATCACAAGGAAGGGTGGTTTGGTGACCCTTCAGATTAAAATGATGACAGTCCAAATAAGAAAACCAATTCTGGAAGAAGTGGGCATGTTATAAGATTGTCTTATGCTCATTCCACTAAAGATCTTCCTGGAAATCTTTCTTTTAAATTAAACCAGTAAGAACCCTGTGGAGTTGACCAAATGGCACAGAAAAACTTTAAAAGTTTTAACCATATTAAACAATAACATAAATCATTTCAGTCCAAAATGAAAAGCTTTGTATTTAGCCTGTTAAGTGCCACACTCCCCCAAAAATATCAGACACCTAAATAAACTAGCTTTGTTTCGTTGTAGCAATCTAGCAAATTTAAGATCTAATCCTTTTTCTTTAACTCTATTAAATCCTTCTTCATTTCCAAGCTTTGGAAGTAGCCTTGGACAAGAGACTTCAGGCCAGAGTAATTTCTGCTGTCACCATAGAAAGCTCTTAAGAACAGAGGCAGCACTGGAAACAGACCAGCACAAAATGTTAAGTGATAAAAACGGTGTTTTAAAGACTGAGTCAAACGCCCCCCAGAAATAAATCCCCTACTCACAGTTTAGTTTTAGTAGCTCTATACTGAACATGAAAATCACTGCTATACATATTTGGTACAAATCTAATTTTAAGTGAGTTTTAAAAACAAAATGCCCTGCCTTGTACTATGAATATGCCATATACAATGCACACATTCCAAGATTGTTCCCAGAGGACCTGATGGGCACACTCTGTGCTGCATTTGCTCTTTGCATACCCTTTGCCTCTCAGCAACCTTTTATCTTTCCAACACGTTGTTCGTGTTTCTAAATATTTTTGAATGGTTTTCTCTCCTCACCTGACTTCTGTTGTACTGCAAAAAGAAAAGAGGAGTTTTATTTATCTGAAAACAACAAAAGATTTATGAGAAAACAGCCAGTGTACAAATTACTACTCAGTGGGAAACAGATTAAAAACAGAAGTCATTTTCCAATCCTAAATCTAAGCAACTTCACTATTAAAAAACAAAGTGGGAGGAATTATTGTGATCACTTTCTCAAAATTACTATCTGATTAGCAAGAGTATGTTTGAGAAGAGTATGCAAAGTTGCCCTTGAACACAGTCACACGCATAATGACTTTTCATCCCAAAATCTTCCCAAATTTTACAGAAGTTATTTTTTTTTTGCTTGTCTGTTTTGTATTATTTAAAGGTGTGAAGAGATTTACACACTAAGAATACATAACTTTTGAAATCACTGCTTGATATTACTGTTACTATGATATTCTCACAGAAAGAGAAAACTTAGAAGGGAAGTTGCATGATTAACTTTCCACTCTTCCCCAAAACTGTTTGCCTATAGACTGCCCTGGACACAAGTCAAATGACATGGCCTACCATTCTGGAAAAATAGACTTTTCCCTCAAGATTTAGATTTATTTTGCTAGTTATATTTATTTCCTGACCCCCTAACTTCACATTGCTGAAGTCTAGATTCCACATATATCTTACTCTTTTTCTGAACTCAAAGGAATTCATAATCTCTTAAACTACATTGACACACTCCCAATTAGTCCTTGTCCTCGTCTTAAAAACTATGAAGCTATTCCTCTGAAACACAATTCGAAGATGGTTCCAGAATTATGTCAAGCGTATGGTTTATAAAGTCTGGGTTAAAAAGTTTCAAATTCATGCTATACAAGCCTGAAATTATCTCTTATTTCACTTGTCCCTCTCTAAACTCACTGCTCACCCCTTTCTTTTCCTCAGAAAAACATGGCTACGGATGGTACTGGCATCTACAGTAAACTCGTAAAATAAGCAACAAGGCTGGGGCAAAGGGGAATCCTTGCTTTCTTGGACTGCCTTCAGAACCTAAGATGACTACTGAATATAACATGGGTTCAGCTCAATGTAGATACCAGTTTGTGGAGGCACCAAGAAGAAACACCGGATATGATTTTAAACATGGACACTTATTACAGTCCGTGTTGTGCTGAACAAGACTACTTACTACCTAAAGTTATCAAGAGGAGAAGGAGGAATAAGTCCCAATGGAGAGGAAGGTTCCCATTTCCAGGACTATCTCCTGTAAACTTATAAAAATAAAACCATTTTGCATTTGAAGTGTGCATGATCATGAGCTCTAACTCAGCTCTGGTAAGTAATCACAACAGAGTAACTTTTAAGTAAGGGGCAGAAGATGGTTTGACTGGAAATTGCTACATAGCCTTAAATATTTTTATTAACTATATCCCCTTCACTCACATTTTAAACCTGTTTTTTCCTCAAATTATTTCTTTATTGCTTAGGACTTCTCATGACTCCACTAGAGCTTGAAAGAGATGAAAGCAGAACAAAGGTTCTTCAGTGCACATTTTAGACGTGTGCATTGTTCCCACCAAATATGTATTCCTTTTGCCAAAACTTTCCAAACTACTTTCTACCTTCTGTATCAGACATCTCATGACCTAAGGTATGTAGGTGTTCGTACATAAATGTGTCATCAATAGAGTTATATAGCTTAACAGACAAAACAAACAGCTTAAAGAAAATACAACCGAAAAGAAATAGGAATAAAGTTTCCCATATCCCTATTCCCCTTTGTACTCTCAACAGACTTGAAACAACTGCATTAATGCAGCAAGCAATAGCTTGTAAAAGGATGCAAACCAGCTGAAACATTTGACAGACAGTGTTAAATACCAGAGAATTCATATCAACCACTTTATTTGAAAAGGTGCTTTGATGTTGGCTATCTTTCATGTACCTCTTTCATGGCACATTAATAAGGAAAACTGAGATGGGGTAAATTAAGTCCCAAGGTCATATCTAGAGTTACAGCACTGTGGGTACCTGATGAAATACGGATTAATGCTGCATGAGCACTGAATAAATAAAACCACTTCTGTTAACCACTCAAACAAGTTTTACAAGTAGTTCTGAACTTTATTCGGCAACTAGACTTCAGACATCTTAATCCCCCCACACTGCTTTGAAACCTAATTATCATAATGTGAACCCAAATGTTAGGTCCCTTTCAAACTGCGAGTGCTATGAAGCAGAAAAGTAATGGGAATTAAGCTAGTGTAACATTAGAAATGTAGAGGCATGGAACTTGAAAGTGGCATTTGTTAAAGCCGAGAGTATAATGTAGATATTCAACAATATAAAACACACATTTAAATTGAAAAGGATATTTAAAGCATGTGCAGACACCTATAAAATACAAGTGGACCTAAAATCCCGTAGAACAAACATTTCCAAAATAATTTTCTTGCCACCAAGGTCCAACTTCAAAAGGCATTAAACAGTCTTATTCTACCTTAGCAGAACATTTCTAAGTATTCTAAAGCAGACAATTTAAACGTTAAAGAAAACCCAATGAGAACTTTACAAGACATTACAGACTTTCCCCTAATTGTCACAGAACAGAAGTGTTTGAACTTAAACAGCAATAAATTATTAATTACATTGCTTATAAAGTCCCAAGAGCAAGAAAAGGTTTTGCGGAAAGTGGCAGAAATGGATTTTGTATCAAGTTTAAAGGGAAGTATAATAGAAATTAAACACCAACCCACCTAAACAACAACAAAAAAATACCCTTGCCTGGCTGCATTTACTGCTTGCTGAAAACTATTAACAATTCAGGATACCTACCAAACTTTCTTTTTAAGATGAGCTGAAATACTTTATTCTCGGTGTGCATTAATGTAAGAAGCACATAAGAACAGTCAGGCCAATGAGAATCCTTGTATTGATGGTATGTATGGTTTGATGAAACCACTGAGGCTGAAAGAAAAACTGTGATTTTACTTTTCCAAATGTGATGATTGTCCTGTTCTAGCACAGTTCACCTGTCATTCAGATAGCTTTCATTTCCAAGATGCCTTCAGCCAACAATAATCAAAGGAAACCAGTTGCAGTGCTCGAAATACGAAATGAAATTCCTGAAATATTTTTTCAAGATTTCCATTTAATCCAAAAAAGGCCAATGAAACCCTAAAAGTTCATCATCTGCCACGTTAATGCTGAACACACTGTTGTTTCATTTACATTGCTGGTCCTGTTAAAACAAATACACTTGTCTAAACCAGAACATCTGTTTTGGTTATAATACAACATATCTTTGGCAAGAACTCACAATGGAACTAACAAATAATCAAGAATATTTATTGAACCTTGTAAAAAAAAAATCAAAAACCAACCTGATTTGTAACAAAAAACCTGAAGACTCGATATGACTGTCTCTGGGCTCTAGTCCAGTCCTAATCTAAGTCAATAAACATAGCTCTAAAAGGGAAACTGCATTTAAGAAAAAAAAAAAAAAAAGGAAAGAAAGTCCTGCAGTTATTTAGGTTGGATGTAGGTATCTGAAAGCATGTTGGTTAGAAAAGAGCAGTTAAAAATATTTGCTTTAAATCAAACTGTCAAACTGAGTCCAGACAGGTTTTAAAGCCACACAAAAAATCGTGCCATATGTCTGATTTCCTACTACTGTCCTCACTGATATATCTTCTCCTTGGAAAACTTCAGTAAAGATGTATGTAGTTTGTACTTGCCATTGTTGGAGATCCGTATTTTAATTGCTTGCTTTTCATATATTTATTAGCACCAAAAACAAAGCAGTTATCAAATTAGTTATCAAATTAGATCAAGATCACTACTGGTGCTGCCAGGAAAAAGTGGCGGGTCATAGTAGAAGGGGACTCTGAGAAACACAGAGGCACCCACCTGTCAGCCTGACCCAGTCTCAAGGGAAGTGTGTTGCTACCAGGGCCTCGGATCAGGGATGCTGCAGAGAGGCTGCCCGGTCTAATAAGTCCCAATGCCTATTACCCACTTCTAGTCGTCCATGTGAGTGCTAGTGATACAGACAGCAGTAGCCTGGAAAACATTAACAAGGACTACAGAGCTCTGAGAGAGGTGGTTAGGGGCTCTGGAACTCAGATAGTGATGACATGGTTTAGTGTGAGGTGTCTCTGTCCGTGGCAATGGAGGTTGAAACTACATAATCCGAAGGTCCTTTCCAACCTTAACTATTCTATAACTCTATGTTGTAATGTTTTTGAAAGAATCTGGTATTAAGAAACTGAATTAAATTTTGGAAGTCTCTTTTGGTACTGATACAAGTGAAAGAGCTTAATGTGAAGATCAGTTAATTTGATACTTGCTATACAACTAAAAAAAAGGTGAAACTGTTCTCATTTAAGTAGTTTAGTAGGCAAATGCTTGGTAGATTTGGATAGTGAAGCCAAGTAATAACTTGTCGCACCATTCTGAAATTACCGTACATGACTTCAGTAGCAGAAACTCTTTCAGCATACTCTGCACATGTATGCAATCAATTAAGTGTTCAGCTGTTTATTATCATTAATACTCATTTAAGCTCATACTGTCCAGACTATTTGTGCATGCATCAACTGGACACTTCTGTTCTAAAATTAGACTATAATTGTCTCATTTCCCTGGAAATTCATGATCCAAGTTCCATATGATGAACTGGACATAAAAGCATGAACGCATTTTTACTTTTTATAATCATTTCTGATCCTATTCTCCCCTTTTACAAAAGGTAATAAAATAAGCAATATCACATTGCAGGCTTTTTTTGACAAGGAAGCTGAAGTCCATTGTACCTTTCTGAATGACAGCTGAAGAAGTTGATTGGGATTTTGGTTTTAAAGCACTATAAAACAAACCAGCCTCATGTGCCAAGTGCTCTACATTTGGACTCCTTCAAGCAAAAAGACTGCAAATGCAAATACAACTGGCAGTTCTCTGAAACTTGCACACAGCAACGAACTGAGCTCTGTTGTGCCGGGCAAGGATTTTCGCCTTAGTGCAGCTCAGTGCATCACTGGGACAAGCTGAATGTTTAAGAGATGGTATTGTGTTAGCTGCAACTGACTATTCTGTTATGGTTTAAGTACTGGAGGAGTCTTGTTTTGCTCCTTTTTTGTGGGGGCTGGGGTCTTCCTCCCCCAGTTTAAGCATATATTGATTTGTAAATCCATTTGTTACTTATAACTGCGACCTTCTGACACGGATCTTCTTTAAAAATTAACTGCTGCAACATTAAACTGTTTCTTAGAGATTTTGATTGAAAAACAATTTATAAAGATAACCTGATCCACAAACATACCACGGATTTTCACAGAACCGATTATACATATATACAACGCAAATATATACAAGTATATACAACACACGTATATACAATGCAGTCATTTTCCCCTATCATGAAAAAACAACAATCAAGGGAAGACGTGGTACATGGAAACACGAAAAGGTTTTGTGATCTGAAAGTACATGCTCCAAGGGACTTTGGTTTTAAAAAATAAACAGAGGACCATCAGAGCAAGTCATCTGTCATAGCTCCCCTCAAAAGGTACAGTTCTCACAAGGTACTCCTACTGTCACCTATTGCTCAAATGACAAGTCTGTACTATTTGCTCCTTGTTTAGCAAGTAGCAGTTACTATTTTGAACTCAGACTGACATAAATTCCAGGCATTTCACCAGATTATCAGAAGTAGGGGGTGGATGCATGGACTCATCATTCCCTTCAGTTACTAAGAATTACCAACATATTAAGGAGAAAGTTTTCTGGAGCTAGAAAGCAAACAGAGTAAACTTGCAGGACTCAGCTGGGAAACCCCAGCACTGGATAATGCAATGAGATCCACATAAAACTAGTTCAGGAGAAAAGGCAACACAGGAACTCAGATCTTCAAGAAAGAAGCTCAATCAAGATTGCCAAAATATCAGAAGATACACAAGGACTGCAAGTCCACCTAATTTGTAAACCCACATACAAAAACGCACATACAAACAGTGGTCTACAAAATTTACTGCATCAAATGTCACCTATAGCATGCAGTACCAACAAAAAAAAAATCCAACATCACAATCTTTTGATTTTCACTTTAATATGCAGTGCTCTGCATACAAATTCTGAAGTAGGAACTAGCTCCTCACCATAAGTGAGCATAGCATAAGAAAACACTTAAATACATACTGAAAGCAAAAATGCTCTTCATTATGCTAATTTTTTCACTTCCAGAAATTAATTTGGCACATTAAAAAACTGCAGTTATATGTTTTTCCTGTAAATATAACAACAAGTTTGAGAAAAAATGGTTTTAAAAAATTTATCTTTCACTACTAGAAAAAACAACCAACTTGATCACTTGACTGTTGCTTTGGAGCATTAATACTCATCCCTAGTTCATAGAATCATAGAATAGTTAGGGTTGGAAAGGACCTTACGCTCATCCAGTTTCAACCCCCTGCCATGGGCAGGACACCTCCCACTAAACCATGCCACCCAAGGCTCTGTCCAACCTGGCCTTGAACACCACCAGGGATGGAACATTCACATCTTCCCTGGGCAACCCATTCCAGTGCCTCACCACTCTTACATATAATACAGTTTCCACCAAAATCAAACAGCAGAATAATTCAGTTTGAATTCAACAAAATAATGGATAAAATTTTAAGTTTAAAGAGGGTAAATACCTTCACTACTTTCTGCTAGGCATTAACAAACTATTTATTCCCAAACTATTTAATACCCAAAGGATTAGCAAGCATTCCAATACTGTAGTCAGACAACACAAGCCTTATCATTTGCATTTAAACCTCATTCATCAAGAAACAAACACACAATGCCAAAATAGGTCCTTGGCTGTTTGAGCTGCTACTCTCACATGCTTTGTTACAATGATACTAGCAACATGAGTGAACCTCAGGAAGAGAAAATAAAATGCTTCAGTGGTTCTATTTTACTCAGTTATGATAACTACTTTCATGCTCAAAGACCTACAGCCATTTTCCTTTGGTTTGAGGGATGGATGGATCAAGCTTGACTCAAAGACAGACAAAGCAACAAAAAAAAATACTTCAAAAAATTATATTTTAAAGTATCTTTAAAGCTAAAATACGCTGAACTGATGAATATCGCAGCAAGCAAAGTGATCTTACCAGTACACAACATCCAGCGGCGCAAAATATTTCTTCATAATTAAGTCAGCAAAGTAAGCTTCCGTTTCCCTGCAGGCAGTGCCATTGCCAATCACGATAGTGCTACAGCTTTGCACAGGGTAAAAAAATGAATAGTTATTATTACTTATCCTTTCAGATTTTTTCACACATAGCACTCAACCCACAACAACAACCAATACATCTTATTTTATGTAACACAAGGCCTGGATTCGATCAGAACATATTCCTAGTAATAGCACATTGTGTTTAACATGTTTTCCATGTGACTGCTCAAGAGATGAGTCAAAATTTTCACTCACTCAATGGAATTTAACAGTGGTAATAATTGCAGAAAACCAAAAAAATCATAATTCATAGTCATAAAAGAAATGTAATGTTATTTACAATCCTCAAACCCTTTCACCTTGTATTTCCCTCATCTGTTCTACGATTCTATGAAAAAGGGAAAAAGCCCAATAAGCATCTTAATTCCTTAACAGGAACATCATAGTTTGTAACAGCCTGCAAGGTCATTGCCTCTGACTGCTCCCACCACAGCCAGTCAGACATCAAATCACCTTGTTTAAAGCAAATCTAATGTTTGAAGACAAACTGGACTGTGTGCTGTGGCAGTTCAGCAGCTGACCCAGTAGACCACATGTCTGTCCACAGGGGATCCCAAAGTAGCTGAATACAGTAACCTTCTAACCATGCTGCCCCTATCTGCAAGTCCATCCAGAGATCTATCTGAGCAGGATTTCCTTTGCTTAGTAAAACTTACCTGAAACCTAAAATGTGGCTTTTGGACCAGGAAAGGCTGATGAGTGGTTTAGGGAGGATAGGAAGAGTGTGGCTAAACTTACGTCTTGGCTGAATGTTAATTTCTATTTCTTAAAACAAATGGATCGACAGAGCTTTACAGGGATACATTCACAGCATGCCACCTTAGCCATAGCCATGGCTTGATTTCATATGCTTCTAACATACACATAATGTAAAAGCAAGAATATTAGCCTAAAAGAAAAATAAGCTCTGAAGTGCATAAAAAAGTAAGTCCAGTTAAATCAACTTAATTCTTATCCCACCCAAACCTAAGTATTTATACAGTAAAGATTTCCATTACATTTGGTAAGAAAGAGTAATAAATGGAAGTTTCTTTAGCATACTTGTACTGTAGCAGAAGCCTCTTTATCTTCTCAGCTTCACGAAATCCTTGGCCGGTATGCAAGTAAACAACATCAGTATGGAGTATCTGACCTAGAATAATGAATCATAGAACCATAGAATAGTTAGGGTTGGAAAGGGCCTTAAGATCATCTAGTTCTAACCCTCTACCATGGGAAGGGACACCTCCCACTAAACCATGCCACCCAAGGCTATGTCCCACCTGGCCTTAAACACCGCCAGGGATGGAGCATTCCATTTGGTAAAACACAAATATCCTAATGTTACATCCTGCGGAACTACTAAAGTTAATTTGATTATTCACTAAAAGAGCTTTTTAATAACACAGTTTTCCATTTTATTTCTGATTCCAATTACAAGAAATGAATGGTGGGCAGAGGACAAAAATGCTTTGGCTGCTGAAGCAAAATGAGTTGATACATTTTCTAGTTCCCTAGGAACATATTCAGATAACAAAAAATCAGCGTCTAGTCTCAGGAGGCAAATACAGTACATTATTTTATCAAAGAGGAAAAATAGCAATTCACCGTAGAAGACTTATTGCTCTAGTCTAGGACATTTTACAGATCCAGTAAAGAGAGATGAAAATGAGGAATGCAGTCTCTGGACTTGCAGTCAGGAACTTTAGAACTCCAATGCCATCTCCTCTCGCCATCATCCCATCTATCACATTTGGAAATGACTGTATTAATTGATATCGCTAGCTTATGGTGCAATGCAAACTAATGGCAATTTGCCTATTCATTTAACTATTATTTACCTTTATTATAATGTTAAAATGTCTCAAAAACACATCTTTCCTTACACCGATCCTGGGTGGATATATTTTCAGACAAGAAGCAATGACAAAATCAAAGGAAAACAAATCATTTTTGCAAGAGTATAAAGAGGTATGTATCCCCAGATGAGACTAGGATGAACTGGAAAGACTGCTTTCTTTATCTGCCTAAAAACTGAACTAATAAGCTCTGCGAATACAATGCTTCTGACTTGCCACATTAACACACATGCTATTACACAAAAAAGGCTGATAGAGTGTCCAGATGTCCAAGATATTATCCATGAAAAGTTATAGAAAGTATTTAAATTCAAATTCTTTGTTGAACAATAAAAATGCCAGGTGTTCCCATTGCTGACTACTGAGAGGCACAATTATTTGAACCTGTAGAAGGAATTTTAAATTCTATTTCAGAGAGAACTAATAACACCAAAGGAGACACTGGAATCCAGGTGCCAGAAACTTAACCTTAAGCCTGAACACAGGAATTCACATGACAGGATGCGTGGAAAACACTAAAACCTTAATAAACCAAAAAAAAAAAATCAATTTGATAAAGAAGCCTGTTATGAAACTTTCCTCTAAATGAATACACTTTCATCAGTCCTTTCAAAAATACCTGGAATTGAAACTTACTGGTTGGTGAAATAATCGCCAACTTGCAGCCATGTGTGTAGCCAGGATCGACTCCCATCAAAGTACGGCCCCTCACAGGGCTGGTCAGAAGCAGCTGTCGAAGATTCCTCCCAAACATCATCACAGACTCTTTCTCTGCATCAGATGTCAACTTTGATCTTAAAAGTATGAAAGCAAAAACCATTTTCCCCTTAGTTAGCTTTGAAATGCATTTTTGAATTGTTCCAAGTTGTAAGGCTTTTTGCAATCATGTTTTCATCACTATAATTAAATATTAGACTTCGAATCAAGATTTTGACATTTGCAAAAAAGAATCAGCTATAGGATCATCTCATTGTGGTAAACCAATATAAAAAGTATAATACAAACACCTATAAGAATGCACACATACCAATGACCATTCAAATAAATCGTAAGCAAAGAACAGCTTCCCATAAAAATGCAAAGAAAACTATGATCAGTTAGACCTGAGAAGCATTAGAAAGAAACTGGAGAGGCCTATCCAATTAACTGCTAACACAACATGACTCATGAAGCATTTGCTCTATGAATTCCATTATTTAATGGTCATCACAGAAGTTTGCACACTTGAGCTCTTTCTAGGTTTCTGTTACCTCAGAATCAAACTAGAAAGCTGAGGAGGACATGATGCTCCCTACCTTTCCCACCACCTCATGTTCTTCTACAAAAGGAAGGGAATTACTGCAGAAAGGAGCATCGAGAACACAACACAGAATGTTACAAGAAAAGTCTTGTTGAGTGAAGGTGTACAAGACACATTATTTCTTGTGAGATGTGGCCAGTAAGACAATGGCCGATAAGGACAAGTACTTTTATCATGGTATGGCTTTTTACATAACAAAAGCAGAACTGAAAAAGTAATGGAGTCACATATGTTCATCACCTAGCTGATTTTCTTTCTTTTCTTTTGGAGGTACTCAAAGCCATTTTCAGTTGCATTACAGTGTTAATAACTACATTAGGTGAGCAAAACCGATCCAGTAAAGCCTTCGGGGTAGCCAGGACCCTTATTCTTCTTTCCCTTTACCCATCAATGAAAAAATTAATACCTGGGTTAATTTTTACAGAAGAAAAAACCTGCATTCCAGTTAACTAACCCTGTAAAAATGAGGCAGGGGAAATTAATTAAGTTGTTTAGGTCAATGAATGCAGGACACAAGCAAGCTACCAACAGCTGAAAGACAACACTCATAAAGGCTATTTGTGACACAATGTAGTACGAAGCTCTTCTGAGCAGTTTTCAGACGCGGAAGAACTTAAGAGTCTGATCTGAATTTGCCCAGGATCCATTCAAGCAGTCAGCTCATCCCTGCTTCATCCCACAATGGAGCAGAAAAAGCTGGTAGGTCCTCATCATCTAGTAAATCTGTACCATCTAGTAAAGAAGTCTAGATTCTTTTCTAAAGCAAAAGATTCTTTTCTAGAGCAAAAGATTCCCCTATATCCCCATGCTTTTTGTTTCTGTGTCAAGTATACCAAGTAACACAGACATGATTTATAGTGAGATGCTGAAGGTTATACATGCATTCCAAGACTCCTTTGCAATTCAAAAGTGCACCCACCAAAGAGCAGACACTCTATATATTGCCACCACTAAGAACAGGAATTTGTGAATGGCTGCACTAGTTCAGGTAAGTGCTCCCTCTATCCTAGCATCCTGTCTCCAAGTGTGGAAATAAGCAGCTGCCTAGGGAGCTGCTACAGCAGCCATAGTATACTTGTCCCATAATCTTATCCTAGCCTCCAACCACTTTTCAGCCTGGAGCATCTCCTAAACTTGATGTTTGTTTCTAGTAGCCCATAACACATCTATTGTCCAACTACCCAGTTTCCTACAAAGCCCATGCACACTTCTTACACCCATATCATCTGTTGGCAGCGAGTTCTGCCCAACAGGCCCATCACAAAGTGTGCAAATAGCTGCCAGCTTTTGGCTGGAAGCTGATTCTTTTTCGATTTTTATGGCCCCGTAGGTCATATACTGGAAGAGAGTAAAAACTGATCTCTAGAAGCCTTGTGCCACTCTTCACATGCCATTCATCTCCAAGTCCTCTGTTTTTCAAGCCAGTCAGTCATAGCATGGTCAACCTTTCATACAGAAATTTTCATACCTTCTTCTCCCTCATTGGGCCTTTTCCAGTTCTAATGCAACATATTACTACTTCCTACATGCAGCTTCCCAAGGTGAAGGGATCAAAACAGCCAATACTATTCCCAGTACAGGCCAACTAAACCAAAGACTCTCTGTTTTGTCTTTATTCCTTCCCTAAAAAATCTTCTGAGCACTCCGCATTTATGTGGAGCTATGTATCTGCAGTGCCAAAGTGTTCTTCCTGTGGTGGGATAGCTCAAAGCTCATAATTTTATATATAAAAAGGATAATTACTTCCCCTTGCAAGTACCATTTTACACTCATCTCCACTGAATTTCAGTTGCAGAATCCTTCTCCCATACCACAGAATGAGCTTCTTTCAGGCAGAGTCCAGGGACAAAACAATTCAATGCCGCTTGTGAGAGACCAGAGAAACCAAAGCCAACACCTAAGCGTCACAACTATATAATCTATATAGACACAGAAGAGATACAATCTGTCATACTTGCATACAAATGAAGTTTAAAAGCGCTTGTAAACAAGGGAAAGTTCAATGTTCTTGGAGTGGAGGCTTTGTACAGAAAAAGCACCAAGTTCCAGCCTTCTATCTATCCCAAAGATAAAGGGCCCCCATTGCCCACACAGCCAAATCCTCCAACACTGCAAATTCACATCAGTCCACCTGTGAAGGAAGACTTGCGCAGGAATTAAAACTGCCCCTGAACACATGCTATTAATTATGTGCACCTTATGGAAATTATGTTTAAAATTGGCATGGATATACAGAAGCCTTTATAGTAACAGGAAATGTTACTGAAAGTGCCAGGTGCATAGGGGGAACATAACGTATGTCCTTTCTATTACACCATATCCCGTATTTTTTTAATTTCAGATATAGACCTCTCTTTTCTCTCTGTCTCTCACTCAACACTCATATCAATGACATGATCTACGGTCCCAAATACTGGCCCTTAATTTCAAGCTTGGGATAGTCATTTGATCCTTGAAAAAATATCAAGCTACCTCCAACAATCCAATCTCTTTCTCTTTTTCAGTGCACTACTGGCTTCATCCATATGGCAAGATGCCCAGCTTCATGTTTTGGTGACAATTCTCATTAATACAGAAGAGATATAAGGCAGATAACAGCCCTCCTCTGTAAACACAAGAGGAATGGTTATTTTGTTAAAACACCACCAAAACAAAATCCTGCAGTATCAACCAAGCCAGAACTTTCAAGCCTCTTCCCTGAAGTTTATGAAGCACTCAGACTGAATATCACTTAGAGGTATATTCTAATAAAAGCAAATAACCTAATCATGACCTACTGCCCTCTACATTCAATGTTATAAGAGTCAGTTCTTAAATTGAGATTTAAAATTCCCCATTTCCATCTACAGTCTGCGAGTCAATCCTTTCCGTGGAAAAATATCTGCAAACCAGCTTCAGGTGTGAAACAAGATATACAGAGAAATGTTTGTGTCCCTGAAGGCAGAGGGAAGAGAGCACTTGCTTTGAGAAAGCATGGAAAATTAGGAAAGGATTATCCATTAAAAATATATGCCTGTGCCACATCACTTGCATCAAATCCTGATGGAATCATTCCATGCAGTACTGCAACAAAATAAAAGGTATTTCAAAGAGCCAAAAGCAACACTGGACATTATTATACCAGATACAAGAAATGATGGTATCTGACAGAGTGGAAGAAAGGAAATTAAACAATAAATAAGGTAAGTGTCTTGCTGGCAAGTTCCATTCTCCTGCCTACTAGAAGTACCAGAAATTTCAGTACACTCTTGGAAACTTTCTGTTCCAACGTTTAATGATAATAAAAAGAAAGAACGAACAGTGGGGGGTGGGTTGGAAATATTAATGTTAAAGGAGGTATTGAATACTTTAGCAGCCCTTTGCAACAGTCCTAAAAATCAGCTTTTGGTGTAGGAGGAAAGAGAATAAAAGAAGGATAAGGGTTAAGCGGTCAAGGACCAGGAAAACTACTGGCAGGTGTTTGCATTCCTCTCTACAGGAGACATTTCAGCTTTTCCTAACCAGACACCATCAATCATGCGAAATTATCACAAAAAGCAAAACATAAGCACAGGTCCCCTCCGGAACAGGCAACAAAATTTGTATTTTTTGCACTTACGCCTTGTGAGCTGCAGGGAAGGAAGATTCTTTTTTTATTGTAATTAAGAGAACAGGAAAACCTTTGACAACCTACTGCTGCAGCACCTTCATAGAGCAGTACACAACACACAAGCCACAACAGTCCTCTGGTAGGAATCACAAAGCAAAAACACAATAGAAGAGCCTTGAAGAACCCTCAAACCACTTCGCTTATTTATGATAAAACCAAGCCCTACTAAAAAGTAAGGACCTTTATTTTAGAACAGCTTGATTATGGAGAAGGCTAGGAATAAATCTGTTTTCACACCTGTGCGAGAAGCCAACAGCTGAATTCATTGCCATGAAATGTCCATTATTTTGGCCAACGAACAGATGCAGTGCCTCCCCTAGCGTAGCTATGTGTACTGTGGTCACATACAAAGAAGAAAGTGTACTCAGCACTTTTGAAAATCTGTGAACTTCACAGTACCAACAAACAGGCTTCCTAATCAAAACACAACATACTGCAGTGAAGAAACCCAAAAGCTGTTAGAATACCTTCTAGAGAAGAATCTCATCATCGGTACTGTTAGCCATTAGAAAATAATGCTTTCAGAATGTAGATTTTTGGACATACTAAATCAATTGAACAGTGTTGAAAACTCCTATATTATGGCATGAAAATATCCTATTTAATTAATGTGACTTGGACAGTGAGTTTTACATTTCCTTTAAGTTGAAAACAACATTACAGATCTTACCAGTGACACTTTGTCAGACGACATCATCAATACAATATCACCAGAAATAAGTTTACTGACTTCTCTACAGCCATCACAATACCCACAAAATGTCACCAGGCCAACACTATGACTAATCTGTTCACCACAAAGCACAGATAAAAATACATGAGGGACACTTCCAACCACAACAATTAGTTCGCTAATTTCTTTCAGACAGCTAAAAGAAGAGTCAGAACAGTACTACTGCTCTGTCACAAAGAGATGCTGGAAAACTTAGTGGCAAAACGGCTTATGCTAACACAAGGATAAAGATACAACTATTATGAAAATGTAGATCTAAACTGTATTTAATTAGATAAATGTTCAAGCAACAAATATGTAAACATGTAAAATGTATTCTCAGAAAGACAATTTCTCAACTGCAGCCTAAACTGTATAGGGTCACAAATTACATGTACAGAAGCAAGACTACACAGTTCATCTGTAAGCAGAGAGGATTAAAAACATATTGACATTTTCAAAAGGATAAAAGATACTCTAATAAAAATTAGAGAGGGAATTGTTAAGAAATTGGTAGTAGGAAAACACACATTCACTCTGGCTTACCTGAATTCTCTACAGAGGAGAGGATATATAAGGCGTTTATATGCATCCTCTACAGAATTCCGTAGTATCCTCATTAATTCTGGTTTTAAAAATTGTTTTGGTCTCCACCTACAAAAGATTAGGAGAAAAAAAGAAAAATTTTAAAGAACATACCCCAAAAATCAGATAAAAAGAGAATTCTCAAAACAAAAGACATTAGTGCAATGTCCTATAAACTACAGAATTACTATAGCAATTAAGCAATGAAATCATAGCTTCAAATATGAATGGAATGAGAACTTGCTCAGGGTTCTACAACCAGCCAAGGGAAAAGGCCTATCTTGTCTCTATTTTATTAAGTATTATGATGTTATCACATTTTATGTTTTAAAGAAAATATAACAAAATTTACTTTTAACTTGGAGATTTCAAAGCTTATCACAACTGAAGAACTTGGTTCCATATTACCATTAGGGTTGCACTATTTTCAATACACAAAAAAATGACTGAACATTCTCTGTAAGAGGACACATTCTTTGCAGAGCTACTCATGCAAAGCAACTGTGTCCAGGCAGAAGAGAGCTAAGCTAACATCAGTTAAGGAAACCCAACTTAAATATCATTTGGAATGCTTTAAATATCTCCATTCAAATTCAAAAGGAAATCTATTAATTTTGAAGTAGTCTTTAAGCAACAAAAGCCAAACAATTTGCAAACAATTTTTCTTTTGCCTGTTGCTGATACATTTAAAATATAAATAATACCATAGAAGAAGGGAAAACGAAATAAACGACACCAAAGAAACACAGGATTATTTCCCAGTTTTTTCTAAGCCAAACTCTTTGGAGCACTGCCTTTCCTAAGACGACTGCACAGTGGTCATATCCGCAATAACAATTACTTCAAATTTTGTCCTAAAGTACACCTCAGTTTCAAAGCTCCCCAGAACATAGCTCCTAGATATTTATTCTAACGATGTTTTTGGTTTGGGCAACATTACTGGAGGGGGGAAGAAAGTCCTTGAACAAGCGCACTTCATTCTTTTTAAATGCAGCATGATAGAACTATGCTCATTTGGTAACAAGTCCAGGTGCAGGCCCAGGCAAAAATAGGGTTTACTTTTTACTTTATTTGCACTCAGAAGCACTACGAATCCTAAACTGCTCCTACTCAGACAGCTTTTCAGTTGTTTGAAGGGATCTATAGTTTCCTGAAACAGCTTTTCTAAGTGTCTGAGCATATAGCAGTTGGGAAATGTGTGACTGAGTCAGCACTGCACTAATGCAGACAGACGTGGGAGCAGAATTAAGCTCACCATTTAGTTTTACAACATACAGAGTTGAGAGAGTTTAGCCACATGACCTCATCACTTTGCTAAGAGCTTTTGCAAATAGTTCTATTCTGCTTATTTGTAACTAGAGACTCTTTCCATACCTATATAAAACTTGCAAAGGCTTTAAACCCTCTTATTGCCATCCAACGCTATCACCGCGAAGTTTTTACAGGTGGTAAGTATGACCATACTCCCCCAGAAAGCATCCTCAGCACAAATAAGAATCATTTTGGAAACCTGGCAGCTGTTTCCCCCTCTCTTCCATCCATTAAAGCTAGTTAGCAAACCTTTCCTCTGTTAATAGGTTATCACTGCAGATATTTTTATTACTGCCAATACGCAAGTAAGAATTATTTAGGCAACATTCTATTATTCTATTGCCTGGAAACGCAAAAAATATTATCAAACACCAAATTTTATTTTCAAGGCTGCAATCCCCTTTTGGAACAAACTCTCACACCTTCCAAAAGAACATCTCCATATTGTCTTTACATTCAAAGCCAGCTAAGCAGCCCCTCTCCAGCTGTTTCTCCCTGACCCTTTTTCCACATCCCACTTCGCAACCAAGTCTTTGGGACCAGTGCAGTTCTATTGTTAAAGGAGCTAGGCTCGCCGTCAAACCACAGAAATGCTATTTTCTGGGGTAAAAAATTACAACCCATAGGGACAGGCATAAGGATATTCCTGCATTTTCAACACAAATGAAAAATTCAAGGAAATACAGATGCTTCCACAGGCCAATAAATATTCTGAACTTGCAAAGAAAATGCAGTAATCTTAGATTGCATTTACATAGGGCTCAATGCAACAACGAAGAACTCCAGTCTTCCAAACCCACTTTCCACTGCAGGAGCATTTCATGCCAAAAAAAAATCGGCTTCAGAAGAACATGAAGATCTGCATATTCGCTACTAATTCAACAGGCAGTAAGTGATATTGTTTTGTGGCTTGACAAACACTGTAGCAAGGTGGCATTTCTGGTTCAGCACCTGATTTTGTGCGTGACCTTCAGAGAATTAGTTACTACCTTTGCAAAGTTCTGAAATCCTTGCCTCAAACAACAGTTCTAAAGCTTCTGCTCTCACCAGTAAATCAGAAAATAATGCAAGTCCCATCCTTGGACAGTCACTTCCAAGCTTGTAGGGCAGAATACACATTTACTACTTGTCAGTTTGCTAACACATTTGTCAGTCTAACGAGGAATATCACAATCTGTCCTAGATGCTAATGCACCAAGACCTACTAAAATCATTGCTTCAAAAGTTTTCTGAAGGTGGAGAAATTGTCCTTAAGGAGTAAAAAGCCATAAGCATATATAGCCTTATGAATGCCAAATATTAATTAGTAGTTCCATTTCCAATGTCAATGCTCTTTTTATCTCGGGATGACTCACAAAAGTGTAACCAACCAAAAATATCTCAATATACATCCCACTTTTATCTGTGTAGCAGTGACAAGCTGTTCCATTATCTGTGGCTCACAGTGCTTCCAAATTCTGTCACAGATGCAGTAAAAGCAAGACTGACAGATAGGTTCTGCCTACAGAACATACAGCCCAGAGGGAAAGGACAGAATGCCTGTTACAGGTATTAAAACCAGAATGAAATGTGGATGTATTTATGAATCCTGATACCTTTCAGAAAAGAAAGTAGAAGTTACTTACAATTAGTCCTAGATGATATCATGTTATCTAGCCAAACAATATTTTAACTCTTTCAGAGACTTCCATGTTGGAAGCGGAACTTTACATTTTTCACAGTGAAAAGGAACATTTCTACCACATCCCTTTTTGGGACTTGATACGGAAGAAAAGCATATGCTAAAGCAGTATCAGAAGATACAATTTTATACACTAAATAAATGAATCTTTTACTGTGTCTTTTCCTCCTTTTTGTTATTCATTCTTAGGACACAAAGGTAGGAGTTTCTAAGACATCCTCAGAACAATGTCCAATATCCCAAACTAGTGAGAAAGAGAAACCTGTCTTTTATACATGCAAGAAAGGTGCACAGTCTAAATCACAGTAGTCTTCAGAGAACATTAAGTACAGTTTCCAAGAAAAACACAACATAGATTTAACCTAAATGTTTGCAAAAAATGCTCAGAATTATACAACACTGAGCACTCCACCACAGACTCAGAAAAAGCAACTTGTAAGAGCAAATCAGTCAGAAATGACAGAATTATGCAAAACATAGAACCCAGCTTTCTAACTTAACCAGACATCAAAAGGCAAGTCAGAGGATCATGGATGAACAGTTCGGGTTTGTCTACTAAATCTAATGCTTCTTTAAAAAACATTCAATCCCTTACATTTGTGAAACCCAAAGTTGGGACTTTACTGATCCAATATCCGAGGTAGCCCTCTTTTATTTTTGCAATCAGGCATATTAAGTTAGTTTTAGAAGTTAGAAGTATATTCTATTGGATTCTACGAATTCCTTTCAGTAGTCACTACTGCATGCGCTGCGTATTACAATTTGAAAATGTATTCACATTTCATCAGCCTTTACATATCTTTTTTTAAAACTCAATTGCTTGAAGAATGGTGCCAGAACTCCCTAAATACAGCCAAAGGCATGATCTTTTCAGCATAATGCTACAGCAGCTGGAAATACAGGATATGAATTATGCACTTGCTAATTTCATCTAATTTATTAAACATTCATTTAAATTGCTCTCTTAATATAAGGAGACATGTGAGGTACATTTCAGTATGCAGCTGCCTACAGAGAAAAAAAAGAAATGACTTCTGTAAGAATATGTATCCATGCAGACCTTTCATTGACACACCACCAACAGAATTCATTCTTCACCCCGTCAGGAATGTTGACCTTCACTGTCAGGATCTTCAGATTTTCCCCTCGGTTAATGGCCAGAATCTGAGTGCAAACATAAATGGCAGAGACAGATGACACACAAAATATCCAAAAGATAAACTTATCAACATTTGTGTACACACTTGCTTGACATTCTGTAGCAAATCATGATGGTGGTACAGTAAAACAGTTCACAAAGTACTAGCATGTACAGATAACAGCCACATTTTAAACACAGATTAAATCATGCTGTGGCATAACAAATCATACATTTTTCCTGGAGTCAGCAATCCCAAGATCCAGTTTCTCTTAAATGCAGTTATAATACAAGTCAGCATGAATGCAGTTGGTAGAACAATCTTGTCTAATAACCCGGATTAAAAATCAAGAAATTAATTGAAACGTTATTCCAATCAGACTGGAGACCAGAAGAGCGAAAAGTCCAATGCTTCAGGCTTAAGATTTCTTCCCAAAATTAATCCAAATTTTAAATCAATCATGAATCAGAACTTGTGACATGGAAGTGATTAGCTCCATTTGAAGGAGGATAAATTTAGTGTTATTCATGCCTAGTTCATAAATAGCAGAAAATATTGTAGGTACTCTTTACGTTAACACTCCAGTCTTAAAACATATGCACATATTTCTGGCAGAGTCTTGTGTACATAATCACATATTGATGACCTAAAGCTAAATCTGGCTGCACATGTCCTATCTGCATAGTTTTATTTCATATAGAAGTCTCTGGCTCCTCATTTAAAACCAGATCACAGTACGAGTTTGGGATCCTGGATACTGGTGGGTATGTACTGGTATACTCTCACTAGGACAACGTTGTACGTGCACCTGAAGAAAACTCACTGGCCATGGGGTTTTAGAAACAGAGTAACAGCTAGAAGCAGCTACAAATAAAAGCCACACGTTTTCAGACTTCATTTTCCTTCTAAAAATATTTTAAAATACAAAATATATTAAAAAACCCAAAAAACAAAAAATAAAAAAATGCTAGAAGTTGACATTCCTGTATGACTACACATGTTGCTCTATGTAGCAGGCCCTGAGCACTGTCACAACAGAGCATTCTGTGTCAATCATAAACTTTAATTCAATCACTAGCTAACTCAGACATGTCACATATGTTAAATACAATGGCTTAAAATGACTCCAGGACATAGTACCAATTTATATTCCTCAGCTTTACTGTTCCTGTGACATACCAGGCCTGACATATCATTGAACAACAAAGCTAATAATAAAGATTGCATGTGAAATATTATAGCATCTGGTACCTTGACTGCCAAAGCAAATGTTTTCATGTAGAGATTAGAAAGACATATTTTAACAAATCAAACGCTTTCATGCTTATTCTGATTTTATTAAAAGAAAAAGTAAAATGTCAAGCTAAAATGAAACCAAAATGCCGCTCATGACAGAGAGTATATCTGATAGAACTACAATGTCATCATTCAGCAGGCTATTAGAGGGATCAATATTTGCACCACATTTCGTTTCCTGGCACTCCATCTGCAGAATGTGTCAGTCACCTGAACTTAAAGCAGCTGCACTGCACTCACTAATTTTATTTACATTTTTATTCTTAAACAAACTGCCTACCCTGGTCTAAGTGACATGCATTCAGAGAAAAATTATCACCCAAGAAAGGCTCAATTAAGGAAGTAATTAGTCAATTTCTCCTTAATAAAGGTCGTTTTGTTTTGTTTTTAAGTAACAAGTTAAAAGCTGGCTATTCCAGACACAAAGCAATCTTTCAGTTCTGGAAAGAGACTGTTTTTATGCAAGACTGAAAGGGATCCAGGGGAAGAGTTAATCAAACCAAAATACATTATTCAGAGAAAGCAAGAACAATAATTTGATCTAGTCATAAGATTCATCAAACCTTATTTTGTTCATCAGAAAAATACAACATACTTCACTCTGTGCAGCTCTCTTCTATGTGGCAGATTTACTTACACTCACTGAATAAGTTTTGTGTATCTTGCCAAGGACTTTAATTTCCAATTCCTTTTTAAGTATAAGATTGAAAATAGAGTACTTGCCTCAAACATTACACTTTATTCATGAATTCTTTTCCTCCCACCAATTCACTCATCTCCAAATAGAGGAAATCAACCCCAAGGCGTACACAAACATTGAACTGTTTAAAATTAGTCAAAAATTCAAATAAACTCTAGAAAGATTTTTTTCCTTAGTTATGACAGGGTTGGTATAGTTACTCAACTACATCCTAAGACAGTGCAGTCAGGTTCTCCTTGCTGCCAAAGGAAGGAACTGTGGCTGAACCTCCCAACAGCAAAACGTTCCAGCTGGAAATACACACAGGTCATGTCAAAACCTGGAGTCCGGCTTTTTAAGCAAATATGGTTTTTTCCCCTCATTTCAGGTCCAGTATTTAAACTTTTTCAGTCAAACAACCCCTAACTCCACACTAGTCCTGATCATTTTGGGGCACGTCTCAACGCACAAACTGACAATGGCACAGAAAGTCACCCTGAACTACAGCATGTGGAACGGCAGAACCACAAAACCAGCTTACTGTGCATCTTACTGCACACCAGTATACCTCACTGTAATATACACAGCAAAGCACCCTCATGGCTGCAAATGCTTTGTTTATAAAAACACAGCTTATTCCCCTACAGGCAATTTGCCAATCTACCGCCCATCCCCTTTACTTACACATAAGCTAGAGAGAGTTAAGGTGGTACACAGACCTTTAAGATGACTAGCACTTCCATATTCAGGCAGGGACCACTTTCACTACAGTATTTTATGTAATACTTTACTTGCCATACTGCAATGAGGTGATTTAAAGCCGACTTATACTTTTGCTTCTAGTAATGACGACACTCAGCTATGAGCTGTCACAGAGATCTGAGGTCTTCAAAACAGTGTATTTTGCTATTGTAAACATATATATTATTGCTATATATTATAATATATATCTTGCTATTCTAAAATATATATAAAACCACAGCTATTTAACCCACAGTTCTGGTGGGTTAGCAAGTTTTATAAATCCCTCAGTTCTGGGCTTATCATCCTCATACCATCATTCCAGGAAACCTATGTACACCCAATAACAGTTGCATATCTCAGTATTCACCACAAAGTGCAGGAAAAACTAAACACTCTTTGACAGCTAAAGTACTCATTCAACAGTAAAGCACCCAAACAAAAAATCCATACAGCACAACACAATCTCCTGATGAATCTCAAGTCTTTGTGATATGTCACCACAGTAGTCTTAGATTGCTCTATTGACTTTTCCAGACCATCTAGAAGCAAGTTTTCACCAAGTAATTCCCAACATATACACAGTAAATGTTCATATTTATTACAAAGAGAACTGCAGGTACCTCTTCAAACACCTACAGAAGGCCTCTCTAAGTAAAAGTCACTTGTAGTTTAGCCTTTCACCTAACTCCATCCGTAGTGGGGGAGAGGAGATGTGTTTAAAATCAGTGTGCGCATGTTGCGAGATATTTTTTGGTAATAAATTCATTTCAAAACATGCAAGAAATTCCTTTATTAATTCCAAACATCACACTGTTTTAAAATAGCAAGCAGAGAAAAAATGAGAGCATATCACAGATATAAAAGGAAACGCATTCTGCTGTAAGGCAGACTGCTAATGGCAGAGGTCATTTCTGGCTGGCAGCAGCTAAGAGGGCCTTTGTGTGTTTTGGGGTTTTTTGTCTGTTGGAGTTTTGGTTTCTCTCTGGTTTGGGTGCCTTTGTGCCTTTTTTTTTTTTTTTTTGTTATTGAGGCTTTGTTTATTTCTTTGTGGGTTTTGTTTGTTTGGGTTTGGGTTTTTTTTGTTTGTTTTTTTTAAGCCCAGTAATTGTGACAAACCCAAGAAACATTTGACTTGGTAATTAGCTGTGAATCTGCACAAAGGTCTTGACAGTTGCATTGATCACACCACACTTCAGCCTTTGAACAGGAGCAACCCAGCTATCAGTTTATCATCTAGCAAATTTGCTTCCTCTGTCATTTCTTTTTCTAATCATAGAGGCCCAGGCTTAGATTTTAGGATAACCAAGATGCTTCATAGAAGGGAATACAGATGACTTGCAAGACAAGGCTATTTTTGGGATAGTGCATAGATGCTCTCTTGAGCTGCTTTTGTAGCTCACATTCCATTTAATCTTTCTGGATCCTTCCCCAACACTTCTCACCAGTTTCACTTGACAGGTTTAATGTCAAATGGCTCAGAGCAGTCTCAATGCTAGAGCAAACATCCAAAGGAAACAAAAAGTAAGTTTATCCAGTTTTTCCTCAAATATTTACACTCCAACCAAACAACCTCCACTACTATGCCACTACTACACAAGTCTCACCTCTACATACCACACATTTATCCCTCTCCTGGTAACATTTGCTATACACTTGTTACCCAGGGAATGGAGGGAGGGCTTGACACATGCTGAAAATAAATCACACCAGAATTGAAATCACTGATACGTAAATCATTATAAATATGTGTTTACTGAGAATTAATTAGACAATGGGTACACTGGATAAGCAACCCCTTGCTCAGTTTCTTAAAACAGAGGTTGACAACTTAGCCCTACAATTCAGGGATTTGAAAGTCTCTATTAACTTTGATAACCAAAAAGCAAAACCAACCGTCTTCAGTACTTGCTTTAAGCCACAAAAATCAAAAGCAAAGACACCTTTGCTATGGGTGAAATTCAAAGAAAAAATACCAGTGTGCAACTGTACCTGATGATGCTGAATGCTCTTTATGTTACAAGAAAACTCGTGGTACAGTTGGAATTTATCAATATCTTTTTCATTTCCACTCTTGGACGACACTTTTGCCAAGGCTGACTGGATACAAATGTACCTTTGCTGACATCTGAATAAAAGAAACAAATGTTAATAAGGTATTTCAGCATGAAGCTGGCAACGGGTCATTAGTGCCTGCATTAAATGAAAAACAAGAACTGAAGTTTGGAGTCTACCCAATTACAAGTTATGTTAACTCTCATTGCCTGCAGAACTGCTCTGCGTATCTTAATGCCAAGACTGATGTAAAATAGACTGACAGGCACATAACAAGAGAAGATATTCAAGCAGAACACAGCCCTTCTCCTAAAGGGAACGGATACTCAAAAGCCATTGTATGCATTTCTGTTTGATCACTTACTGATTCAACTTCACACAACAGATTTTGGGAAGTTGCAGAAAAGTTAAAGTAGCTCCATATTTTATGCAAATGCAACATCTCTCTCGAGCCTACCCAACCTCAGAATTGATTTCTTGCTTTAAGCACCTAACCATAAGAGTTTTCATTATTTTTAGACAGAGATGCGAAACAGACACCTTCCTGAATGCATCTCATGATTATTATACATAAATACACTTCAGATCAACAGGATACACGTGTAGAGCACTGCATATCTGATTAAGGGGTTTCTAGCGGTCAAAAGAATCGACATTATACTCTAGTGGTGACAACACACCCTTTACAAAGCAACCCCTTCACTGAAATTATCACACTGCTGTGCCCTAGCTTTTTAATGAAGTTGGCCATTACTCATGATAAACAGCAAACAAGGGTCAACTAAAGAGAACTGAGCTGATTGAAGCCAACACTGCATGCTCCTAAGGCAGCATCGTTGATAATCCTGCACTCTGTCCCAGATGGTACACAGAGAGGAAAAACCCAATAAGCAACTATTACTTTTTCACACTAATCCCCCCAGACAAAACAACCTTGAAGTCATGAAAAGTAACAAAACTTAAATTCAGCCAGCACAAAGGATCAGTACTCCTCCTTTAAAAAGGTGCATTTGTTTGCCTTATTGACTACCAATGTCAAAATCAACTACTAATTTCACTGACTGGCATCAGGCAATAAATATTGGAGCAATACTTTAAGCTGATGCACCTCTGAAAAGTTACAGACTGAAGGAAGTACAAGGAGAGAAAGCTTTCTCTTACAGAATGGTAACTGTGAGGAAGTTTGGCTCTGCATGGAAGAGAGCCAAAGGGCATCTTTCAGTGTTTGGAGTCACAGCTTTCGTGCCATGCTCATAGCAGATCTCTCATCCACTGACAGCCAGAAAGGCAGAAAGGCTAATGAATGTATCTATCTGCAGCCCAAGCGAAGGACCCAAAATCATGTGCTCTCATCAGTAGGAAAAGTTTAATCTGCAGGCCAAGAGACTGAATCTTACCGTCTAACTTAGAAATTAAGAGTCAAACTTACAATTTCCTGATGAAATCCAGAGTATCTTTATCTTTAGCAAAGATGTCAGCTAAAATATGCTGTACTCCAGCCTCTACATCCTGGATAGTTGAGAGTCCTTAGAAAAAAAACCCCACAGTTAATAATAGTAATAATAAAAACTAATATGAAAAAAAAACCCAACACTTTACACAACTGCACAAGCACTAAAAAAATATATATATACAAGCTGAAAGAAAACTGATGCAAGATACCAGACTGATCTGCACAGATTTCCATGAAGAATCCTAATTAAGTAGAATTTTCTTGGTAATTGAGCTTCCTTTCTGAAACATCTCAAAACTTATTCTTAATGACTCCAAAGTGACCAATGCCATATCATAAGTCAAAATGATGCTAAAATGACAGAAAACGGACAATATTTTTACTTTGATGCTAATAGATCTTAACATTTATGATGCAAATGAATTATTTACAACAGTTAAATTGGATAATCAAGTACAATTTTTTGAGGTAATGTAATAAAATGAGTAATTGCAGCAGAAATCTACATGCTCTGGTACTGCTGTGGAAACTGCCTAAAACCTTTGCAGGCAATCCTGGTTTTCCCCTATGAAATAGTTTTAAGTTTCCAGTGGTTTGTAGCAGGAGTTTGCACAGTGACACTTGAGATCAGGGTACCCTCCATCCTCTCCTATGAAACACTGTTAAAACAGTGGAATTATAAAATATCTCCATCCATAAAGCATTCTACACACCTAACAGCAGAATCATTAAGCTCAACACACAGAACCCTCTTCCACTTCAAAAGACTGGAAAAGGTGGCACAGTGCTCTCTTTAGCACAGTTGGTTAAAGTGAACCAGAACTAGAAGGTAATGAAATAGAACTCGCATCTCCTGTTTTAAATCAATATATCCAACCCTATTTCTCGCAACTGACAATAAAAAATGCTCCAGAGCAAAAAGCAAGAATCCTAGAGTTGACAGATGCAACAATAACTGTCTCCTTCAACACATGTTACTTTTCACTCTGCTGTCTGATGGACTACCAGTATCTGGAGAGAGCTTTATTAACACCATTTTTAAAAAGCATACCTCTAAAACCTACTCTTTGTATCGAATCCAGAACCCTGCTTCTGACCAGACTATAGAGTTACACACTCTAAAGAGAAAAATAAATAAACCTTGCCCGTTTTTAAGAAGGGGAAGCTAAACAAAACTGCCAGAAAGAAAAATAAAAAAGTGAGAATGTGTTATTAAATGCCTGAACTGTTCAGAAGTTGTAGAGTTTGAATCCTTACACCTATAAGTTAGCATTTCTTATGGTGAAAGTAATGTCATGTCCGAATACAAAGCTAAGGGAACTATACATGTATTATATTGAATATGAATTGAGACACTCAAGTACTAGAAGCGTACATGGCAACATTATTATAATTCTAGCAGATAATGTGAGTAAGAGAGGAAAGGCCAAAACCATTCAGGATTAAAGAAATAATCAGAAGGGTCCTATTCAACAAGCACCGCTCACACATTTTCCTGTGTCCAGCGCAAAAACTGCGCATGCTTGTACAGAGAAATATTTGACCATGCATACAAGTAAAAGGAAGATCAAAGCTTTCTGGTGAGCAGTGAGCCTGCTTCCTTAACTTTCAAATACCTGGCTTTGAAACATGAACTGCTGTTTCGATTTCAGTTTATTTTTAGTATATGTTTGAAAACACTCAGAATTTGAGAGCTGAACATTAAGATTTGATGAAAACTTCTGCATGGCAAATGGCTTGTTCCTTTAAATAAAATTCTCTCTGATGTTAAGGTTGACTACAGAGGTTGTCAAACTGGCTCCCAAGTTGATAAAAGTGACCCACTTTATTGATGTAATTTCTGATGCAAACCATTATATAAAACTAAGTAATTTTTAGCACAAAATTGAAGATAGGTGTACTGATTTTCAAGAACTGCAATGTTTATGCTGCAACAAGTAGCACTTTTTTCTGAATGCAACCCTAAATAACTTAATTGAACTTTCACCATGAAGATTTTCTTTTGGCTCTTTAGACTCTGCCATAGTAGTCAGCTATGTGGTTGCAATATACTTCTATATGAAGTAATGATATATGCTAAAATGCAATAATTCAGAGTATTTGGTAACTTATTTCCAATGCAAAGTTAGGACCATTTTATAAACAATATTCAACTAAAATTAAAGAACAGCTGAAGTGGGAAGAGTAAGAGTCAGTTTCACTAAGGAGGCTCCATACCTTTATGTTTAAGTTCAAAAGGGAAGCGTTGAAGTAGGGAAGAATAAAAGTACACGTCTACTTTAACACCATATAGAAGGTTGCAGCAATCTTCATATTTTATTGTCAGAGATTGCCCCCTACAGATTCACCCATAACTGCATTCGCAAAGAAACACAATTCTGCAGACTGCATGTGACTATCACACCATTACAGTTCCTGCTCAAATTACAGAAATTACAACTTCTCCAACCCCTGTTGTCATTAAGTAACAAAAAAGCTCCCACTCACTCCCAAATCACCAAGGTAAGTATTTATTCAGATGTGCTTTGATGGACAACATTCACTTCAGTAGACTATGGACAGCATTCACTTCAGTAGACTATGAGCATAAGCTCTTGTACAATCACTGAATCTTCAGTAAACAATTCAAGTAAGAGCAGAAATATGTAGAGGTGTGCGGTGCAGTTCCCTTTCTCGTATCAGTAAATACGGATGTCACTATAAAGGCTCAAGACTTATGTCTCTTGTATACCAGAATTATTACTATTTACAATACAAAAACACAATAAAAGTCGGAGAGCCATGGGATTAGACGTAAACTCTTACTCTTAAAAGAACTGCTGAATTTAAAGTAGCTGCATAACTTCCAGCAACCTCAGAATAATTGAAGTAACTCCCCTTCTAAAAAGTTTTCAGACATTTAGGACATTACCGCTCACAGAAGTAGAGCGCTTACCTTTGGTATTGGGTTTAACGTAAGAAAAGAGATTGAGTTCCATAGGATTCTGCAGGATGGAGAGAGCAGCAGGCTCTAATCCTAGCTGCCTGGCCCTCTGGGCTTTGGTGCCTTTACTCCCACTTTTATAAGGTGCAGACTTGAACAAAAAACACAGTTAATAAAAGGTGAGGAAATAATTCAGTCATTAAATGTTTTGCATTATTCACTAGTTAGTTTATATTTAAACTAAGGATGATCTGAAAAAGATTAGTGTACTGACCACATGATCTAATTCTTCCGAAGTTCTGCAATTTAATAATGCTGTTAAAAGGCCTCCAGATAATTTCCCTTCTTTCTTCAACTTCTGTATCGTTGTATGCGTCTTCTTTGCAACAGCACTAAAATGAAAGAGATTGATAGTAACAGGCACATTTCATGATGGATTCAAAAGACTATCAATTGAGACCCTATTTATTACAATGCCGAAGCTCCCCAAAACCCCTGAAGACTATATTTCATGCTAGTCCTTACAAATCAAGTCTGATAACCCAAAAGTGTTTCTAACTACTACTTTTTTTCTCCAATTAGTTCAAAACTGTACTCAAATATTTTGTGGTAGCTTTCAGGAAAATCAGCAAAGAAGACTGACAGTCATTAACTGCTTTGGAAGGCTATGAGCCTAGAAGCCAAATAAAAAGCCCCTAAATTAAATCCATGCTGATGAGCACTTAGAGCTATAATTTGTATGAAGATACTTCTGCACCATAAAGTATGGAGTACCAGATTTAAAACTTAGACCTTCAACAGGGCATCCATGAGCAACTGCAAGCAGCAAAGGTATTTTGTTACGAGTTAAATTACTCAGACAAGAACTTTCTTGGCCCACTTTCCCTCTCTGGAAAGAACCTCTTGTTAGGGAATAGCAGGGCAATACAAGGAAGAAGACACCATGTTGATAGCACAGCTGGCAATTCAAGAACGCATAGCCTTGCCATCTCAAGAACATACAGCCACCAGAAAACAAGAAGGAACAAGAGCAGTCTCATCCACCACTGCAGCAGGATTTGCTCATCATTTCTTTGCTGCAATGGTCTGGGATAGTTTAGCCTGCTCTCCTGGCATGCTACAACCTCAAGTAGTGCTCTTCACTAGAGGCTTTGCAGCTCCAAGCAGAGGAACCAAGGGATTCTTAGTGATTCCTTCTCTAAGGCTGCAGCTTACAAGCAATCAGGCTATGTATCTCCAGAACCTATAAAACTACTCTTTCAGTAAGAGTTTTAGTAAACTGCAAAGAAACTAAGAACTCAATTTCTCTAGCAATTCATAATGCATAATCATAGAATCATAATGCTAGATTCCTTGTTACTTATAGTAAACAAAAAAACAAAACACCAAAAAAGCCACACAAAGAACACAAACCAATACCAGACCATAATTACCACATGTTTAAACTTCCTATACAAGTTACTTTACAACTGTAGTGTGCACAAAGTGCCAAAACAAGGGACACAGAAGCAGCAACCAGTTGTTACTGCCCTCCCTGATACTTCCGTGTATGAACTTACCGCAGCTCTTCCAGTGCTTGCTGCACTTCTCGCAAGGCATCGGCCTCCAGATTATTGATGAGCTCTTTCCGATACCGAGCAATAAAAGGAATTGTGTTTTCTTCTTTAAAGAGGCGAATTAAGTTTGCACATACCCACGGCTCAACATTTGTTATTTCTGACAAGGCCTGTCAAAAGCAAAACACAACAAAGCCCAACAAAAACAAACATTTAAGAGAGATCACAGATTGCTTCAAACAGCCTCTCACACCATGTTCAAACCCAGTTCCAGAATATTATGCTGGTCAGCGGGGACTACTGTCCTCCCTAAGGAGGAATGCCAGGCTTCCCACACATCCAGCCACCACACCCAGAACTTCAGAAAGCCATGCAGCAAGAAAGTGTTTCCAGAAACTTGTAACTACAGGAAAAAAGAATGCAGTAAGGAGTGCCTTTTGGAAACAGAACTGGGGAAAAAACGAAAGAAAAAGGAAAAAAACATCAAATAAAAATAATCAGAAGATAACAAACTGCACATGGCCACTCTGAAAATTTGGAACTTTCTCTTCTTTTAAAGGAACACTGACATACCTTATAGTTAAACAAAACCAAACCCACAATGCCAAAGCTGATGCAAATCCCACTCAACCGATTGGAAATTGGCATAATTGGAAACTGGCATGACACTACTAAAGGTTTCGAGATGAATGAAGCGTCACAAACTTGCACCAAGTTTCTAAAAATACAGTGTGTCAATACAGACTCCATGACAACTCAGGTAAGTACCTTGGATTAGTAATATTTTTAACTACCCTGGTTTGTTTGTTCTTCACTACAGTTATTCCTACACACAGCTGAGACAAAGCCTTTCAAAAGTTTTATTCTGGAGCCTAAAAATATAACAAGTCCCACACAGTCACACTCACTGCTTTTAGAGCAACAATACACAAAGATTAAATTCTCCATTTGCATTTCCAGGAATATTTTAGAAGACTCAGGAACAAAATTAGAAGCCTTTCTTAAGCAGGCAGTACTAAGGATGATGAAGGGAATGTGCTCAGTCTATTCCCATTCTGTTCACATTAAAATCTTCCATAACCCACCCAGCCTCCCAGAAGAGGAGCTATCCTAAAGTTCTCTTCCCCCAAATGACTTCAAAGCTAACGTCCGACAAAAACACAGATGACATCTCTCTTGATGTCACTGTTCTTTCGTGAATGCAATCTCCTCCTTGATGGTACTGTAAATGGATAAACACTTTCAAATGATACAACAAACACTAGCTAAATCTTAACATTCTGAAACTGCACACAGACGTCCCGAATCTTTCAGCACCCCTTCTTGCAGGAGTTTTAGTAAAGCGTGTAAAGGAGAAAATCAGCCCATATGCTGATACAGAAGAAAAGTGCAAAGCGTAACAGGCAAGCTTAGTACTAAATACTGCCAAAGTCAATATTAAAACAATGTTAAAGCCTGAAGCTTAAACAGTTACCAACACTTATATTTACACATGCATTATGACAATTAAAGCAGATGTTAAGTGACTGCTTAGCAGAGCAATGACCCTCTGACACTCCAACTAATGCCAAGAGGACTGAAATTGTGTGTAAAGATTCTAAGCACTAATTATGTAGGTAATGGTTGCATTGATGCCTCAGAAAAAAGCAAAGATCTCATACCTGCACAATATCCCAGTTCATTTCAAATTCTTCTTTTACTTTGTTGCCTCCTAGATTTCTAACTGGCTTTCCTTCAGGAGATGTAGTTGACTTGATCTTTTTAAAAGGTGGTTCATCAAATGCAAAATCCTCTTCAGATTTCTCATGTTTCACACTTGTTGAGGGTTTCTCATCACTCTCGAAACTCTCTACATTCTTCCCTTGGAATGAATTTATTTCTACTTTTTTAGGCACTTCTGGCTTTTGATGTAAAATTTTTGGTTTAGTGTCTACATCTTCTTTCTGAGGTTTTAGGAGTTGCATTCTCTCATCTTCTGCAGGAGCAATAGCGAAGGATACATCCTGCCAAAAGGCATTGAAACCATACTAAACACTCACTGTTACATACCAATTCAACATTTTAATTAAAACCGAGGAAGACCTGATACCAGACATCATTTTCCAAAGTGAGGTCTCTGTATGGCAGGGAAATTCCAAGCCAGAAATCAAGTAACATGAAATAGATCTTGAAAAGAGGAAAAGATACAAACATACTCAGCAGAATTTGATTTAAAAGATCAAATATAATTATTCTAGAAATACTTTAATTCCCCATTATCATTGGCCAAAAGTTTAAAGGAGGGCCCTTAGAGCTGGGACACTTCAACGCATGAGAAAACCAGACACCAAACATACTGAATATTCACCGTAATAGTGGAATCAGATGAGCTGATCAGACTCAGGCAACCAAGCGAACCAGAGCTGGAAATACTCTGCTCATGTTACTTGCCAACCACAGCAACTCAATGTCTCTTGCTTATAGACACTCACCATCTCCGCTTTTATTGCGGCCTTCTTGACCTTGCTCCTGGCCACAGCTGTCCGTGGAGCAGCAACTTTTTTAGGTTTTGCCTCATTTTTCTTTGGCAACCGAGGCCTCTTGGCAATTTCGCTTTTTGGCTCCCACTCCTCCTCTTCCTCCTCCTCTGATTCAGAGCTCCTGAAAAACAAATGAGTGAACAACACTGCTTATGAAGAGAAAGTAAAAAACCCACATCACAAACAATCCAGTCCGAGTGTTTTCTGACATAAAAGGAAGCTAACAGGGTAAATGAACAACAAGGCAGGCAGGCTCAAAAGATAGCTCTTTCATGCTGTTGCAGAGTTAATGGCTGGAACAATTTTGCAAGCCTTCCTGAAGCTGGCCACTGGGATGTGTACACGCTTACACTTGACTCTGGACAAGCGGCAATTAGGTTTCACCCCATCTTCACTGTGAGCATGAAGCAGCATAGGTCATTTGTGGTTTATAATCCAAGCTTTTTGCATGAAAACTTTTTAAGCAACTTCCCAAAACCTGAGTGCTGTTCCCACACAATTGCTCATGCTTAGCATAAACTTTTTTACAAAATCTTAAGGACAAAAGTAATCTTACGAGCTAAGAAATGAAGGCAGCTCATCATCCTCTGACTTAGGGGCTTTGACTTCAGATTTCACCCTCCTTGGTAGAGATGACATCTGAAACAGAGGCAAGAAGAGAGAAAAAAAACATCTGGCTGAAGTTGTACGCTTTTATTTAGCCCTTTAACTCACTGCCAAGCATGCCCCCATAATGTCTTCACCAATCACTAGAGCTTCCTCTAGAGCAAGCTTGTATTTCTTAGCATCCAAGAATTTAGGCCATGGCAGCATACATTCAACACTCTTTCCAACTAAGCAAACAAATCAGCCTCTCAAATTATTTTTTCTCTTCAAAAGAGGTCATTATTTAGCTTGCAGGTAAAGCTGTCTTAGGAAAAAGAGTACTGGTTCTCAGACGTACCATTAGGTGTCACTTGTATACCACGCCAGCCTTTCCTCCATTGATCGAAGAAGCACAGTAAATAATACTGGGATCTAGTAAAGTGAACTTGCATATGGTTCTGATGGGAACAGGACTACATTTTGATCTAGAATTTCACCTTTAAAGACTATCCATTGCTTGTATGTATAACAAAACCAATTATTTTGACTGAGCTGCTCATTAGCATAGAGAAAGCATATAAGACAATTCCCAAAGATAAAAAGAGAAGGCACAGACTTTCCCCTGACCCAACATTTATACCTACAATAGCTGCATTTCAGTTAACCAGTTACAGAATTATTGGCAATGGTTGAGCCCATGAATTTCAATAATCATATTTAGTTATTTTAGTTACAAAATTTTACGTACCCTCAAAATTTTACCTGCCAGAAAATTAAAATGTAAACAAAACAAAATTAAAGCACTTCTGTAACTATAAAAATCATCAGCATATCCTAAATCTGATACAATTTCACCATTCATCACATACTATTCTCCCAACTTCTTGCACCTTGACCTCTGATCCAGCCTTACCACTGTGATGTGAGCCTTAAAGTCTCCTATTTGCACACATAAAATGGATTAAGCATAGTCAAAAAGGGGCCATTCAGCTCAAGCAAGAAACACTCTTTAATCCAACTTCATTCTAGCCCCTGTAGCACTAGAAGCCTAACTATTGTTATAAATGGCTTTCAGCAAGTTTTCCTTGTAAAGCAGTCCCAAAATTGAAGTGACAATTTTCCACACCACAGTGGAAGGAAGACTATTGAGCCCCACATCATACATTGTCTTACATCATAAACTGTCCTGCAGCAGCTGTGATTGCCAGTAACAGGTCAGCATTTCCGTGCTGTTCCACTGACTGAAAGCCCATTATGTGGCTGGTTAGAATACACATCTACCACAGGAAAAGAGAAATCTTCAGAGAGCATGAAAAATACTACTCACCTTCTTAGCTCCCCAGCTGACTCTTCACACTCAGTTCTGAGCCAACTTCACCCAGCCACTCTGCTTCGCCGTTTTCCTTTGCTCTTTATACCTGAATGGTCATTATCACAGTCCTGAATTAATCAATTATTCCCATTACCTCAGAGGCATGAAAATAATAAATTTCTTGGATTTTCCACTTCAAAACGTCATTAGATCATCTTTTAAGTGCTTGTTGCAGTTCTTCAGAAAGCTGGAGAAGATTCAGACATGTTTGATCCAGAAGATCAAAGATGGTAAGATCAGCACAGAACCTGTCCCATTCATCAATATTGTGTCAGTTCTTGCAAGCGCACAGTGAGCTGGGACTGACCGCAGATACACAAACTCCAACTTTAATTACACTGTCAAACTACTAAATTTTCTTGGAAAAGTAGTAACTTTGTTCCTAAAGGATTCTGTATCTGCACCTAAAGTTAATGTCAATTAAGGCAAGATGTGAATTTAAAACACAAAACTCATTTCAGAATAAACTCTCCACAAACAGGTGAGGCATGGTCAGAAGCCAAACTGGAGTTCTACAGCTCAAAATAAAAGCCCAATATAAAAAGACACATAGGAGATGAATATCAAACATGGGGTATCGCAAAGGGAAAAAAAGTCACCGTGTTTCACTGTGAGGTGGGGCCAAGTTATAACCACCTCCCCTTCTAATAATGTATACAATGAACCAACTGTACTTTATACTTGTAGAAAAAGAATTTGACAGTTGCTACATATATCGCTTTTGTTTATAAAGAATCATTGGGGGTTTTTATTCTAATCCACAAGAGTACTTCTGATTTTATTCCAAACTGCCAGACAGCTGTCTGCAAAATTTTCCTCCCGAGCTGCCTGCACTAAAGTGTGCTCACACCTACAGTTAATGACTAAGAGAAACAGTCCTCCTGTGATTCACTGCAGAGGGGGTGGCAGGGAAAAGCAACGAGTGTAAATGCCAATGATGATGAATAACTATTACAGAGTTTTTTTAAAAAGCTTAGAGACAGCTCCTGAAGACGCAGAAAAACACAAGAAAAAAGCAAATATGGTCCAGATGGGGCATCTACAATGCTGACTGCACTGACTTCATGGCAACACAGTCAAACAAGCACATTGACCTCTGATCCAGTCTCACCACTGCGTTCTGCTTCTGCAGCGATACGGCTCCCTGTGTCTCCTACCTCAAGTGTTGAGGGAGCTCAGAAGAGCTTTTTTTCACTCTCTCACAGCATGCTGGGATCAAGATGGCATGAAGATGGCCACTTATCTCCTACCATATTTTCCAGATAGACTGGCCTCAGTGGGAAAACTGCCTTTACCTCTTCCTTCTTTGTTACCTCCAGATAATCATACTCAAAGCGAGAGCTGGTTTCTACACTGAGGACAGAAAACTATACTTTGCATAGTTCTGTGTCCCCTTCCCAAATCCAAAAAAGTCCCATAACTGTAGAAGAGCCAATTATAAAGCTGAAAAATTAAGAGTATCCCATTTATACCAGTGAGGTCAGAGCAAAATTTCCGCTTCCCTACATCTATGTTCAGTATTGCTAAACCTTAATGCACATGTTCACAGTGCTCAGTATCCCCTGCACTTAACACCTCAAGGAAGAAAACATGCAGTACCCAGTCATGTGCAAGGGTTATCCATCCACCCTATGCAGGATTTCACTGGCTTGCCAACTGGCTTATTGAACTCCTGCAAGCTCTGTTCTAGCAGCTGTCCCCACACCTGAGGCCAGCAAACTTCCAAGTAGCATCTGCTAACATTTTATTTATCTTATATAAATATATATAATAATAATGCTAACACTATTTACCTTATTTTATGCACATTGTTGGAAACTTTGCCTTCATTAAAAAAATAAAGAAAAAATCAAATTGTTCTTTGAGAAAAAGAGTTCTTAATCACCTCACCAACAGTAGTTTACTTCTATGCCAGGCAACATGTGCTAAGTCTTGGAAACTTTGGGCCTGCACACACACTTCAGCTTCTAACTCCTGTTTCATTTCAAATCTGTCCATATATGACTTTTTGCTTCTGTGCTACAGGCTAAAACCTTAACACAAACTCCACGCTAGACCCTTGATCCACCAAGGGAGTCAAAACTCTTCCACTTCTCCATCTCCCAAATGACAGCAGGCAGCATGAAACATCATTGCTCAAAACACCCAAATTCTCTTTGCTTCGCACACTCAGTAATGCCTTACTTTTCCACAAAACCCCAATTACAGCATATTCTTCAAAAGTACTTCCCACTTAAATATGAAAGAGAACTCTGCAGAGCTATTATGCTGTCCAGCAAAGAAGAGCTGAAACCATTTGAATAATTGCTATTGTAGACAAATAGATGTCCCAGGCCTAGTCTCCAAATAGTTTGGCATCAGATTTGTGCCAGCTATTTTGTTCCCGCCACTTCTATTCTCCGCCTCCAATGCAGGACTCGGCAAGGCACCAGAGCTATCCCAATGGCTGTAAATAGCACGCTTCTCCCTACCTATCAGCTACTCATTAAAATCAGGCTAATTTAAATCTTACAACCTTATTACAGCGAGTCACATAAATCCCTCATAACTAAGGAAATATAGATCTGAGTATCACCCAAGCCTACTGCACCTTACAACTTAATCAAACAGATCCTTCTACCTGAAGATACAGGCTTCAAAATAACCAAACTCACAGGAAACCACAATGCAGAACCAAACAAACACAAGTCCACCACACATATACCTGGAAATTAATTTCATTTTAGTAACTGAAAAAACCCTCAGCCCCTCTCTAGCAGAAAAGGACACAGAAACTCATTAAGCTCTTTTCCAGATAATCTAAAGTATTGTGTCCCTTCCAGAAAGGAAATCTGTCAATGCAGGATGCAGGAAGCTCCTCTAACTCTGCTTGGCAGCCTCTTCTTTTCTAGCATGAATAAAGGATAATGGAAATTTGTATTTCAGTTTCTTCTTAAATCAAATAGCAGTAGCCAAATGACGACTTACTGTAACACCAAGCATCTGGGGCAGGACATAAAAAGCACGAGGAACCTGACAGGACAAGTAAATTTCAGACCTTTATTAGTAGCAGCAGAATGACCCACTTCAATAACTACATGTAGGCTCGCAACGGATTGATTTTGTCATTTTAAGATGCCTCCACTGCATGCTACAATAACATCCTTAAGAAGAAATTAAGATGTGAGCATACTGTCAGCAGCAAAGAGGAAAGAAACAGTACGCAGACCAATGGCAGGGAACTTCATGGAAATTATTCTATCACTCCAGAAGGCTTTTTCACCTATAAAAATTAAGCTGTACTTCAGAATATAAATCCAACTTACTGTAATTCTCTCAAGGTTAAAACCTTGGAAAACTCCCAAGCACTTTTGCTCAGAGAAGATGGAACAGTAGATTTCCAAGGACTTTTGCTGCACAAAGCCAGTCAGGACTGCCTGAGAAAGGAGTTGCAGATACAAATCAGGAGAAGCCAGTGCTAACTGGAAAATTACAACCAGAAAGAAAGGGAGAGACATAGAGGGTACACATATACAGCAAAACAGTCCCCAACACTAACCAGGCAGAAAAAGGTATAAGAGTAGCAGGAGCATCACCTACTGCTGCTCCTTACAGAAGTACCCCCAAAAGCGCAAATTGCCAAGGGCATACCCTTAGAACGCACACTCTCCACCAAAACCGTTCCCTCTGATCCTACTGAGGAAAAGAACAACCTGCATAACACAGAATCCTGCCATAATCAGAAAAGGTATGTGCAGGAAGGGGTGGAGGATGGCACAGAGGGGACGATACACAATGCTTTCCATGCATTTTTTAATTCACTTATCTCAAACCACCTATGAAAACAGACAATATTCAAAACCTGGGGAATACTGCTTCTCCTTCACTGCTACATCATGTACAGCTACTCCTTTTCCCCAATCCACCAAAGCAGCCATACAGCAATGCTCCTATCCAGCTTAATTAAATGGGATGTCATTGCTCCGGAAGGATACAGAAGATGCACATATGGTGACAGCAGAGCTTATCCACCAATAACACTCACTTCTGGAGTCTTACAGGAACAAGGGGAGCTGACAGCAAAGCACTGCTTTGGTGACTTACTGCCATCTAAATCACTGCCTTTTAGTCCAGAAACGTAACGTAACTTTGAATACACTTTACACACTTGGAAGCCCTATTCTTTCCCAGGCAACATCCTACTTTCCAGAGACACGTTGGCAGCATTCAAGAGGGTCTATTTCAGCTACATCTCACCCTCCTTGCCTGGGAAGGGCATCAGTTCCCGAGCAGCACCACGGGAATAATTCCCCTCACAAGGCCCATCCTGCTCCGGCAGAGGAGGCTACAGGAGGCAGCCCAGAGGGTCGGGGACACCCGGCCGCCTCCTGCTCAGCCCCAGCCCGGTGGGTACCGCCTCACCCCAGTCCCGGTCCCCCGCACCCCGCCGCTCTCACACAGCGGGACCCCGGGCACTACTTCACGGCGAACGAAGCCCCGAGCAGCCCTTTCCGCCGGGCTGGGGAACAGGCAAGGAGCAGAAACGGGAGACCCGAGAACAAAGCAGCTCGCTTCCACCTGAACAACAGAGACAACACAAAACCATCGCCTGCCGGCGCGGCGCGACAAGACGCGACGCGGCACGGAGGACACCCGGGGACAGCGCAGCCCCGCAGGCTGCTGCCCGCACAGCCTCACCCGCGGCCCTGCGAGGGGCGGGAGGCTTCCCCGACGTTACCCGCTGCTGCCGGCTGCCGCGTTTGAAAGGGCCGCCAGAGCAGCCATGGCGGAGGAGCCCTCCCGACGCGTCGCGGGGAGGAGCAGGAAGCAGCCCCGCCACCGCGCCGCAGGAAGCGGGCACCGGAGGGGGGCGGGAGCTGCGGCGGTCCCGCCCTCTACCCCGCCCCGTCCGTGCCCCGGCCCCGCCGTGGTCCCCGCGGTAACGCGGGTGCCGGCGGAAGGGAGGATGCTGCTGAGGGTACCCGAGGTTGTCCCCGGGGGGCAGGCATCGTGCGGCGCTGCCCTCCCGCTGCCGGCGGGGTTCCGTGCGACGAGCGGCCGCCAGGTGGCTCGGACCCTGAGCAGGACGGGGAGAGGCGGAGCGGAGCGGAGCGGAGCGGCACCGCCGGGGCACGGGGAAGATTGTTTCTGTGCCTGTGCCGGGCAGGGTGGAAGCTGTCCCTCCCGTGCAGGTGTGTCGTCCCTCCCCGCGCCTCATCAGACCGGGGTAAGGGGGTCCGCTCAGGCCGGGGCTCCCCTCTCCCTGCCTCCTTGGGTGGCAGGATTCCCCCGGGAGGCCATAGGGAACAGCACCGCGCAGCAGGGGCTTAACGCGGCCTCCAGGCTCCTCAGGTGCAACGCGAGGTCGGCTGCCCCGTTTCCACGTGTCCTTGGGTATGGGTTTTCCCCGTTGTGTTGTGCAGGGTGATGGTGTGAGAGCTGTGGGGCAGGGTCCCCGCATCTGTCACAGTGTGAGAGGATCAGCCACCTTGCACTCCAAAGGACAAAGAGTAGATGTGCGAAATGCTTAGGTGCTGTTCTTGGTTGATGAGGGTTTGAAAGGTGATAGGAGCATTGCCACTGTATTTGCTAGCCAAAACCCACTGGGATGTGGGGTTAGTTCTTTTTAACAGGGCTATTGGAAACAGAAATCATCATTGTGTGAAACTGACACTGTACCAAAAGTGACCACATAAGAGACAAATAAATACATGCCCTTTCAGCCCACTGAGTAGATAAGTGCATAATATACATAGGATGTTAGTGTTCCTTTACCCATGCAGGCTATACAAACATTTGTACTGTAGTGCTGGAAGAACTGTCCCGAGTGCCAGTCGCCCATGTTAGTTTCATATAGTGTTGTACTTCCCTGCAATCTCTACATCTATTCCTCTGTCATCTGTATCTACTACAGAAATGTTCAGCAAGGATCCAGTGAGGTCCATCTCGTGCATAAAGTTTAATGGGTGCTGGTTTCTGGAGCCATCGCTAGGAGAATGGAGCAAGTAGGCTGTTTCATTAAAGCTGCTTTTGCGCTTCCATTACCCTAAAAGGTCTTCTGCTTTGTATCATAAATATTTGTAACTTGTGGTCATAACGACCAGCCAGCTGTCCTCCAGCCTTGGAATGGCAATGTCTTAAATGTTACTAAGGTGTAATAAACTTAAATTAGTCATAATTTTTCATCTTGACTTTAGAATAAATGTGTGTTTAACAGTCTGGAATGAATGGCTTTAAACACAATGATGTTCAATGCACTCTCTCTCTTTTCATGAAGTTTACTGACCTCTATAGCTTTCAGGGGCCCAGAGAGAGACTTAAGCACACACTTGTCGTTGTGCATGGGGTTGTATCCCTGATGCCAGATCTTCACCTGATATAATCTGTCATAGCTCTGTTGACTTAAATAGGGTCTGTGATTTACACGAGTTGAGGATCTGACTCACAGACCTCAGGATGACTGTTCACATATTTAAAGGTAATAGAGCTTGCAGGCTCGGAGCTGGTTCACTTTTTGTCCTAGTAAGAGCTTACTAGTTTAGTCTAATACTAGGGAAATCCATTGTTAAGACTGAGTTATTGTAATTTAACCAGCTAATGTAATGCATTTGAAATCATGTTAGAACCTCAGACAATTTTTCATCTGAAACATTGTCATTTACAATAGGTGAGGTTCTGGAGATTTCATATTTCAGATCAGATGCTGCTCTTATGCTGATGTGAAAGCAGGCTTTAAATATAGATCTTGGTGCACTATAAGAACAAAAGATTGTGACTATAAATAGCTCTAAAATCATATTTGAATACTTGGTCTGATTATATTTTGTAATACTTTCAGAGAAACTTTGTGCAGAATATAAAAATACTGCCTGTGTCATCTGACTCCTTTGATGCGCCACATTAAAATTCCCAAGTCTAAGTGCATATCATGGAGTCAACTTTATTTCTCTTCTATTAATAGTTTAAAATTAGGTCACTGTTTTGTAAGGATGGGCTAAGCCAGGACAACTGATTTTAAAGAAATTACCTATATAAAAACGTTGGTTGTTTTGGTTTGGTATTTTTTTTCTATTGCTTGCTTACAGTGACACCGTTCTTTATCTATAATAAGTGATTTTATTGTCTGTTCTGGCATATGTGTTCTATGCTGGCAGGTTTCTTTAGATTTGTTTATAGTGACCCCTTCTGCAAAAGATTAAGACTGATGTTTCTCTAAACCTTTAAAAAGGCATTTGCCCAATTATTTCAGAGTTCAGTTCAAAAGAACCAACCAGTCATAAAATTGAGTATATAAAATCTGAAACTCTGTCATTTGGATAATTTTCAATAAAATTAGTCTAATCATAGAAGGCTTTTTTCCTCTCTTACCTATGTAGGATTTATTTTCTGATGCAATGCATTATAGTTACAAAGTGAAACGGCTTTTCATTTCCCAGATGGAATGCTCGTTCTGTGTTACTGTTCTTTGATAAGGGCTAGACTTGACACCAATAAATCTTTTGTCTGAACTGCTGCACGGTAATGTTTTTAGAGCTCCACTCAGGAAAGCACATGCTTACGTTTATCTCTATTCAGGATAGCAAAACAGCAAAAGAGCAGATTAAAGCACAGGACTAAGTTTAAACACAGATTACCCTCTGGTTTCAGAGGGACTTAAGTGTCAGCCTGTTCCAGTATTGCCCTGAATAGAATGCTTTCTCAAGCTCATGCTTAGAAATTCTTCAGCACAAGGTATGTGTATGTGCTTCTTTACAAGCAAAAGATCCACCTGTGCTCTACAATGGCTGAAAGATATGTAGGTGTAGCCAGTGCAGCACTTAACCTAAAGTGATTAGCCCTGCTAATGGGGACTGCATGAGCTGCAGCTTTATTCTGCTACAGCTGTTGTAGCAGTCTGCAGGCTGGACAAAATAAGCATATAGTTCCTCACAAAAGACACTCAAAGCATAACCATGGTAAAATCTCTCATCTATATACTACTATAAATGTTATCATACAATTATATATGCCTGATATGTTTTTTTAAAGCTGTGTTTAAAGAGTATTATTTAGGCTGCAAAGCCAAGCAGAAAACCACAATCAGAGCTCCTTGTGTAATCTTTATACTGCCCTTTGTGCAAATATTTACTGGTAAATGGAGGCTGCCCATGGAAAATTGAGACTAGCATTGAGAAAGAGGCAGAATAAAAATCTGAAGAGCAACCTGCGTTGTCCTTTCCCCCCAACTGAGTCCTTCGGGTTGCATTCTCAGCAGCATTCTCCAATGGCTGAGTGCAATTTCCTATGTCTGAAAAAAAATAAAAGCTAAATTGTGCACAGTTGTGCCCTATCCTGTATTACCAGTGGGGACTGAATCCTGTGTCTTTTCCACAGTAGCCACAGTTCAATATACAACCAGTCAAATTTGTCATTTTGTAGGGTGATGGGTTATGAGTCTTAACAGTGGTCAGTGGCAAGAAATTCAGCATACCTGTATGTCTTTCTCTTTTTCTGGGAGCTGGAAAACTTGTGCTACCTGGAATGTCAGAAGAGGAGGTGAGCCAGGGGGTCTTCCTCTCTCTCCCTTCAGAACTGGAAGAAATCCAGTCTGTCACAGTGTTCCCCCAAATTTGTCATTGCAGGCAGATGCTGGATTACTTCTGGTGTGAGAGTGCAACCTGGTTCTTGGCCACATTGCAGGAACATGCTGAGGGTTGTATGGTCTGTACTCAGCCTTCATAAACAATGTAATCCATACTCCTGTTTCCTGCCTCAGTGCTTTGGCAGCTTGTGAGTTAGCTTCTCCTGCAGGCGTTACTACTGCTTTCGTGATGGTGTGAGCTGAACCATGAGATGTTCATGTGGCGTTATCATTTTGGCAGACTGGCAAACATTTCCTTAGGAGGTCAACTGGGAAAAGGGAATTGGTCATTCTTAACAGTCCATTTCTCAACAAAAGGTTACAACATGTAGTGACATAAAGGTATATGTACACAGAGGAGGCCGGAAAGACTGCCATTGCCCTTAGTTTGTCAGATACCAAAAAGGCCCACTCCAGAACTAAAGATAACTGCATGAATGTAAGCTAATGAGCACTCCTGAGAGGCAGGGTATGTAAGTTTGGGCATGGTGCCACATTAACGTGACTCTGCATCTTCCAGACAGAAGCTAGCTTATGTCTGGGCAGCTCAGAGCATGAGCAGAGCTTGCTATTATCGATCTGCACCTGTCTGCTTGGCCTTGCAGAAATAAAATCAGTTATTTCCCAATTAATTAGCAAAGGCCTTTTGCAAACAATGAAGACATAAGAGCATCTGCCAAAAAAAGCACCCTGCTTCAAAACCTCCTCAATTTCTTTTTGTCTACAGGGCCTAGAAGAACGTGTCTATCTTGCCAATATCCTCTCAAAGTGCTTTTGTAATATCCATCTGGTTTTGTTTTCTTCTGTTTCTTCCTGCCTTATATTTATATTGAAAGGTCTTGAGGAAGAGACCATCTCACTGGCTGTGTTTGTACAAAAATACAGTGTGATGGATCCTCATCTGTACCTCTGACTCCTAAACACTGTTGTGTGCACAGCAGTGACATGGGTGATTTGCAGTAAGTAACCATTTGATTTGGGACTGATAGAAATGGCAATCAGTAGAAGCAGGGACCTGTCAGGGAATAGTTTGCACTGTATTCGTGTTTCTACTTGTCAGCTGGATAAAGCACTGATATTTTTATTTTGTGTGGTAGTAAGTTCTTGTAGTGGAAGCTCCGTGTCACTGTTACTATTGCCACTACTACAACCTTATCACTTTAGTCATATAGTTAGGCCCTACCTTTGGCCTATGCACTGCCTACCCAGAATACTGATGTGACCTCCACCATTGCAGACTTGAAATGCCCTACAGTCTTTACAGTATCTATCATGATGCCTTCTCAGGATAAGGATCCTTTATGCTCAGATCCCAAGTTGTGCTTTGAAGAAGACACTGCAACCAACTTTCCTAGTCCAACGCCTACTGAATCTACTGGCCATTGCTGTGTAGTTGCTCTGTATGCATTTACAGCAGCTCTTCTTTGTGTGTGGATGGTGCAGGGTGCATGGTCCATATGATGCACATATAGCATGAAATATCTATTGTCAGAGTGTGTTTGAATTGCTTCTGAATTGCTCCAGAAAGCACAGGTATTTATCCTCACAGCCTTTTTGTCTCCCTGTTGCGAAGGATGACAGCAAAGACGAATTATGTGCCTTCAGCAAAGGTAGAGAACCATATCCTGCATCTTCAAAATCCATTGGTATTCCAGTGGATCCGTTAACTGTACAGCTGTAGAGAAGATAGTGTGACTCTTCTCCCTATTGATCCAGCAACTGTTTTGCAGGATTACTCCTGAAGCTCAATTACATGATAATATGTCCATTCTGTATACCTAAGGGAGTGGAAAAAGAACTAAATCTTGGAAGGAAGTTAAGGAATACAAAAGGATGTTTAGACTCAAGTGTAGGCTATTGTTTCTGAGTTACTGCATGCATTTATTTCAGAAGAGAATGTCTCTTTAGAATCAGAAGCAAATTGTGGTTTAGAGATGGCTAGAGGACAGCTCTGCTTCTGTTGAGGTCAGTTCTGATTTTTGTAAATAAGTATGCTCAAGATTATAGTAAACTGTTTTCTAGGCTGCGGGTTTTTTTGGGAAAAGTCACATTTGGGAGAATCGGAGTTAAAGTGGTCATCCTCTGAACTAGCAAACTCAATTTTTCCTATACTGTTACCCATATAAGAGCATTTACCCTGTTTATTGTACCCTATCTATCTATCTATCTATCTATCTATCTATCTATCTGTCTATCTGTCTATCTATCTATCTATCTATCTATCTATCTCTCTATCTAGGCTTGTCAGTTCTCTGCATATGGGACAAAGATGCCTCAGAAGCAGATCAGAGTCTCCAGTTTCCTCTGCTGGCTCTGCAGAAGCACCCGGGTCAGGACCTTCCATAGCCACGAGGCCGCGTGTCTTGTTACAGAGAGACTAAATCCATCAGTTCTGAAAACAGGAGACGATGTTGGCAAGTGAAGGGGCCTCGAAACGTGTTCCATTATTCCTGTCTGTTCGAATAGCAGCTTAAGTGCTTACAAATTGGTCAGGTGCTTTCAGCAAGCTATGAAAAGAGCTTTGGTCTAGGGAACATTAATCTGAATTCAGACTCAATTTCCTCCTCTGCTACAGCTGTTATGTGTGACCTTCAGTGAGGGACTCTTTCTGTTCCTCTGTTCCTTATTGTTAAAATGGGCTACTAATAACATTTCCTAAAACAGCATGTGAGGATAAATAATGACTAGCATACACTCAGGTATTAGCACATAAAGGGGCTGCATAAGAATCTTAGATTTTACAGGAAAACTCCTGCCAGAAAGATTTTGACCAGTTCCAGTCAGTGCCTGGACAGCAACAATCTGATGTTTGCCATGTTCCCTGCCTGTCTGTTACTGGCATGACAGTTCATACAGATATACTTAATATTCTTGGTTTACTTCTAACCAAGTAATTCTAAGTAATCCATGGATAATTTTGAAACAAGAAAGTTTGTGTATAGTCAAAATGTAGTCATAGTATTAGATATCCTGATACAATTTATCATTCAGAGAACCTCTTCGTTTCTCAGTCATCATTTCCTCCCTTTTCCAAACTTAGAAAGCAAGCTGGTGCTTTAAAATCCAGAAGAGGGTTTTTATGTGTGTGGCCAAATCCACACAACTGTAAAGATGAAAATAAGGCCTTTATCACCTGACTGAAATTCCACTGTCTTCAGCAGAGCTGCAGCTGGAGATAGATTAACCTGATCCTAGATGAGAGCTGAGAAAGATGCCTCTCTTTGCTGCAGGGAGAGATGTGTTTTCCCTTTAGATCCAGCCCTTCTGGAAGTGATGACTGCCATCAACAACTACTGTTAGAATATCCTGCTAGACCTTGGCGTGGCCTTCACCGGGTGAAGTTAGAGCTTGGTTTTTGGTTGTAGTTGTAACGTGTGTCAGTACTTTTACTAGCACGGCAGCCTGCAGTTTGGTTAGCAATCCTTTGGAGATGTCTCTGCTAGCAATCCTAGTAACCATTATTTTAAATAACTACTGTCAGTCTTGCAGGCTCAGTTGCAATATCTGTTCAGTTTGAAGTGTGCGCAGTGTTCTGTAACCAGGCCAACATTTTAAAAGTAACATAAACATATGTAGTGCCTCATCTCTGCTAAATTTAAAGCAGTGTTGTTAGGTTTAAGAAACAGGGGTCCAGCAACGTTGGCTTTAATAGTACTAGCAGGCCTATAAAATGACCAGATTGGTTGTTTCTGTTTGTCTTGATTATCCTGCAGCATCGCAGGTAATTCATGCTCTCTCAAGAAGTTCCAAAAATTCCATTGAATGGAGAATGTTGAGACATAAAACTTGGTTGCTATTTCTGTAAGATAACTATTACAGTAACTAACTATATATAGCCAGAAGTAATTGCTTCTGTAAATAAAATACCAGTGAACACATTACAAGATTAACGAGAAACTTTGAGCTTCCATCACAGCTATTTGCCTACTCCCACCTATATACACACAATGACTTTGCAGTCATGGCTCTGCAATACCAGAAGACTTAATTTAGGATATGCGTGGCATATTACACTTCCTCACATTCCTAAATGAAGTGTTCTTCCATTAGCTGCGTAGTTCTCATTTTAGCTGGCCACTTTACCTTTCATTGGTGAAGAAAAATACAGTCATTTCACCATATATACTGCAGTGCAATTATTTGTTTATCTTACTTTATAGTTAGGATTTATAAACGTATGGTAAAGACTTTAGGTGACCATGGGGATTTGGATGTATTTTTAGAAAATATTATTTTGAAACTCCCACTCCTAAAAAAAAAAAATTCTTTAAAATGACAGTTATAGGTAGTAAAAGCATGATAAATTGCTGGAAGATCAGATCAGAAGTGATGCACCTTAATACAAGTGTGATCAGTCTTTGAAAGGAAAAGTGGTATTAAATAGCTTGAATACCATGCTGATAGAGGAAGAGATGCTGGTTAAGTACCTTTGAAGGTAGGTTTACCGTGATTTCTACCATTCAGTGAAGGAAAAGAGTTATTCCCAGTGGACTGTGGGGATTTTGCTTACTACTGCTGGTAAAACTAGAAAGCTTATTCATCATTTATACCTCTTATTGGGAGGGAGTTAGAGGGCACAACCATAAGGGTTGATATCTTATTAGGAAAGAGCCATTGTAAATGGAGTGAGGATGGGCTGTGTAGGAACCTGAAAGTGAAAATCAACAGCATGAGTTTATGCTAACAGGAATAAATGAGAGCAACCAGTATGTTGTTTTAGGCAAAAACCTACACAAATCCTTACAACATTCCGAATGAACAGCAGTGGTGCAGGAATACATCTGTCATAACCGAAAAAGCAGGCTGAGGCTCCTTTGTGTCTTTGACAGTCTGTGATTGAAGATTCCACTGCTGAAAAAATCAGCAAGACCAACGCTAAAGATAATTCAGAGTGGAAGATGACGCCTATGTTATTAGACCTGACAGTAGTGTGACAAGAAAGCAGGTAACAAGGGAGATTCACTATGGGAAACAGAATCATATTAACTTGGTTGTTTTGTCTCTTTGTATTTGAATACTTTTTCAGCAACTCAACATCAGCTCTCCCCCAAAAATGCAGATGTTTGTGTTCTCATTTTGCCATCAAACAAAATGGCATCAAGGAACAGCCCATGTTTCAGCAGTGTTGCCTCTTTAACAACAGTAATAAATGCTGTTGATGGGCAATAACCTGGTGTCACAACAGTATCCCAGTTGTAAATACGCACAATAGCAGAGAGTACTCCCATTACTCTCCCAGTGTGTACCGCAATAGGTCTCTTCTGCCAGTTTGAGAAACGCTTCTTCCTAAAGTGCCTTTGTGAGAAAAAGTGAACTGGAAGGTTGAAGGAGGAACACAGAGATGCCGGTCTGTGTTTGGCCCATTAAAGAAGGTACTGAGTGAGTTTCCTGTAGAGTTTTATTTTATGGAAGGACCCTCCATAAAATTAAATCTAATTTGGTTTGCCCTCCCAAGAGAGCTTTGTGAAGCTGTCTTGTAAAGCAGACGGATATGAACAGCTATGTTGAACAGCTGTTTGAAGGGCAAATCTAGAAAACATTCCTATCAGGGACTATTCCAGAACAAGTTTAATCATGCAGTGTAAATCCATTCTGTATTTCTCATCTGCTAAGGATGGACCATTTGTGCTTTTCCATTGCAGTAACTGCAGTCTTCCAGTGCAGTAACTTGCTGCTTCTTAGTCTCCCTTGTTTTCAGCTAAAGCTCTCTGAACTCTCTCATGTCAAATGCAGAACAAAAAACTGCACATGCACAACATGTCTTTTATTCTGAAGCACTTTGCTGAAGTTGCAGATGTCTTTTTAAACTGAACATGTGCTTCACTACACAGCTTCATGGCTATGATACAGCTACAAGTTGTCTCCTGTGGTAAATAAGCATTCCCTGACTTAGCTAGAAAAAAAAAAAAATCCTTATAAAGGGTATTTCAGACAGCTGGCAATAAATATGTTGTCACACTCCATGCAATCTACTAATAATCAAGAAAGAGAAGAAAACCATCCATATTTTATATTCCACATGCTGATGCACTGCCCTGATGGAAAAAGGTGAGTGGCAACATGTCACAGCTTGCTGACTTCAAATGCCTGTCTGAACACTGTCTCTCATCAGTACACTTGTATTCCCAAAGTAAAGAGTATTAAGTTTCAGTGAAAGACTTGAGCCGTTCCATGAATAACCTAATGGATGAAGTAGGATTCAGTGGTTATTACTCAAACAATCCCAGACCTGAAATATTTGAACTCACTCATTTCTGCTTGTCTTTTTTCTTGATAGATATTCATGTGTATCCAATCACTGGATAAATTTCCAAATCAGCAGAAGACATCTGAACTCTTTCCAAACTTGAGGTCATTAAAATTAGGTATTTGAATCCATTATATCTCAGTACAGCGCCATAGCTTTAATAGGTTCTAAGTACGATGGGAGCTTTGCTTCATGATCTTGTCATCATCACTGGGCACCAGAACTTTAGATGTCTTAGTGCATTTGAAATTGTTAGTTTATATCATTTTAGAGTGAGAATTAAAAAAATCCTAGACAAAGCTTTCTTGAGGAAAACACCTCATTTAAAACTTACAACTTTGAAACAATTATCCTATTTTTTCCAGACTTGGCATTTCTTAGATCACAACAATATAAATAACCCATGCCAAAACAAACTAGGTGATGTTTCGGTCCTCTGCTTCTGTATTCAGGCATAAAATATACTACTGAAACATCTGGGAAAGGTTATGTTGTTAATCCACACATAATATAGAAATGTTTGGGATGATACTGAAATTGTATGTAAAAAGATTAGGGAAAACTAGAAAAGTTTCAGTCCAAAATAAGTATTTTGTAAAGTTATGAATATATCAGCACAGACTTGGAAAAATGTGTTAGAATTATAGATTAAATTCTACATTGATTACACTGGATAGTAGCTGTTTCAGTGACAATAAATACTTGCTGATTATAAAACCATTTTTTAACCTCATTGCTATACCCTCTCTCCTTCCTCTTTTCCTTATGACTCCTGAGTGCAGATCACAGCTTTCTGGTGTTTTGGAGCAAGTGTAAGCTACTTTCATATGCTGGAGGAAGAGTTACATAAAGGAACTGCTCCTTTTGTTTACAGATAAAAATTTATCCTAATAAATAAAGCTCCTGCACTTCTTCCCAGGCTAAATCTAGTGTAAAGATTCAAATACAAACTGGAGCATAAACCAGAAATCTCATGACTTTGAAAGGGATATAAAGATATGTTAAGGACAGTATAAATAAACAGATTAAAACAAATAAATGAGAGCAAACAAAACTGAAACAATGATGTACTACATGATGTGGATAAATACGTACTTTGAATTATTTATTTCATGAAGAATGAAGTGGTGTGGGGTACCTACAAGAACAGTCGAATCCAAGACAGAAATACTAGTATTTTGTCTATGCTACTATTTAAAGCATCACATATAGACCTCCCTATAGGCAGTTAATTTCTTTGACTTTTCCTAAGGATGGGTGAAGGACACTGGATTCCTCAGACTCAGAATGCTGATACCATGGATACTGACAATGTCCCAAAGGACTCCTTCAGTTATATTAGTATTAGGGATGGCAAACATTTTTCATGAATAGCACTTCAGAAAAATGCTGTGCCCTTATAATTCTGACATGCATTTTCATCAGAATGTGTTGACAGTTATGGTCAAAAATAAACATACAATTTTTTTTCTTGTTGTTTGGGGTTTTTTTCCCAAGAAACACTGTAACTAATCTAATTTAAACATTTTTATCCACATTCAGTCTACCTGGGAAAAATAATCCATATAACTTCTCTTAACTTGGATTCGTTAAGATTTGGCAGCCCTACATTTGATTTCTTTGGATCAGTTACCTATTTGACTTTATGAGAGCAGCATTAGGGCAAGTATACTGCTATTTGTTCGTTTAAATTCATCTAACAAGAAGTAACTGACATAATTGGCATAGAGTAGATGAAGGCAGACAACTGTCACACATTTCTTTGGGAGTGTCTGCTTTACTTACAAAACAACAACCAACCAAACCTTGTTTTCATATGAAAACTTTAAATTCCATGATGGATTACTTTCATTTGAGAGCTAAATGAGTTTCAGATACTGAACATTTGTAGTCTATGGTATTCCTTTTTTCTTTTTGCCTCAAACTCCTTGATGTGTCCAAAAGCAGAAATATTTATGGGGGAGAGCAAAAGCATGTCTTTCAGAAGTTATCTGCTAAATGTAGATAAACACAGATTTATTTGTAAATGTGTTAAAACCAAAACCACATAAAAATTAAAAATAAAACCAACCCCCACAAAACAAAAACCTGTTGGTTTCTTTGATTTTCATGAGGAACAAAACCTGTTTTCTAGGTAAATCAAATATAGTTTTGCTTTGCTGCTATAGAATATCATATCCTAAAATGAAAGTCAAGATGGTGATTGGAGGGTAGACATGTGAAAGCTTTGCAGATTGCTATGTTTACAGAGGTATAATTACTAATTAAGTAGCACTAACTCAGATGTGTAGTGCTTTGCTTGGGCTTAGAAGTTCCCTATCACCTGTGTGTAATGGGAGTGGGTTGTGCCCTGTCTTGCTGCAAGCATTCTGCTTTGCAGGATTACATCTTGCTTTCTGCCCTTCTTGTGCTGTGTTACTAAAAACTGGGGTTGCACTGAAGGAAGAAATTCCTTGCATTAGTTGAGAACTTCTACAAGCAGGTACAGAAAAGACTTAAGAAAAAGGGATGAAGCTTTTAGCGGGACAGATAGTGGGGTGGGTATGTTTTCAGCATGTAAATGGAGAAGAATGGAGTACGACAAACTTGGAACCACACTCACAAGCATAAAAAGGAGAAAGAAAAGTAAAATAACCTGTGGAGAAGTAATTTTGACCTGCTGTTTCTTTGTATCTTTATTCTGTTTGTGAACTCTCAAGTCATGAGTCATAGTAGTTTAGTGGTCAACTGTTTTCTATTCTGTATTGCCAGTAGAGGCCCGTTAGGCATCAACACATGAGAAAAGATGTCTCTGTCTGTCCACAGCTCAGCATTTTCTCACAGTACTGACTCCCTCCCCTCAAGAGAAGTACATTAGAGCAGAAACCATTGGCGGACTGTCTGTGTCTTAAAAAAGTTGAAACTGACACCTGTGTTAGGAAACAGCTTGGCTTTAACAACTTTAAAGACATAAATATTACGTACTTGTGCAGCGGGGTAATATGTTTCAGTTCTCCAAAGACAAGAGCAGGAATAAGTCTACCGAAGAGTCCCGAATCCTGGCATTTCAGATTGTATAGTGTTATGCACATACATATGGGCCTTTTTAGGCTTCGGGCATCATTGTAGCTGGCTAAGGAAGGCAGGTAGGAAACACAACTCAGTGTGTCCTACATGTCCTGAGTGGCAGTACTGCAAATACTGTAAATCATTACATCACTTCTTTATTCTGCCTTAATTTCTGAATTTTAAAAAGTTTGAGTTCTTGGATACTACAGTGGGAAAAGGCTGGAGTAAAGCTGAAAACTGTGGGAATCATGAGATACAGGTTTTATTCATGACTATTAATGACTTCATATGTAATTTTAAGCAGGATTAGAACCAAATTCTCAAAATTGTCTACTTGAGATATCTCTCATCATATATTTTACAATTAAAGCACTCAAAATTCAGAGGCACTTCTAAAACGTAGCGCTTTATTCATTCTCTTTCTCAATCCTCTGTGAGGTGGTGATGGTACCTACTTTTGAAGAGCCTTTTCTTTTTACATTTAATTGATACTACTGAACAGCTGCATAATTTAAAATTATCCAAAAACTCAGCAGAAGCTGGTCATTATAGTTACACCTTGGGCACACTTATTACTCTGCTGCCACTTATCAACTCTGAAATGAGTTCGCCTTGGAGTGTCACACATAGTAGTGGCAGATACTCCAAACCCTATAAGGGTTCTTGGGTAAGGCAGAAGGATGAATCCTAGCAATGCATGAGTGATGTGCATACACCCTGCCGCTATTCTCAGGAACCTTACTTCATCCAGTGATGCCTGGGCACGCAAATAGGAGCCTCCCTTACCTTGTAAATTTCTTCTGATGTACTCACGCTAAATAGTTCAGCAGCACAGTCTTTCTAGCCTGTTTTGTTGGTATGCCCTACCATATGTCATACACCTTGCAGTCCTCTAGTGTGTGTGGGAGCAGAGTCAATTCCATTTCCTGGAGGCAAACACACTCAGATCCCCTCAGAAAGTTTCTTTTTAGGAAGTCCACCTGAAATGGAAAACACTTTCCAGTAGCAACTATACTGTGGTACTCTACAGAGAAATAGAGCAAAAACCAACAGGAGTATGGATAAATGACAGCTGATCCCAAAATGCATTGAGTCTCCAGCCTCAAGGGGCTGTGACAACCCAACAACTAGCTTTCCTGTGATGAAAAGAATCACATTTAGCACTAGACAATGCTTGCTCCTTGCCTGTAATTGCTTCCATGGTAGAGAAGGAAGGAATGAAAAGGACCTGGAAAGGCAAGATTCAAGTTCATGTTCCTGGTCTCTTCTGGTCCTACTGCAGAGAGTGAGTTGTACCTTTAGAAAAGAGCTAACTCCAAGGCTCACCCTGTATGTGTGGGGAGGCTGTTCTAGGGCAGGGGCTCCTGCAGCCCAGTCCATTCCAGAACTGCTTCCCTGTCACTCTGTCCCACAGTTAGCAAGGGCAGTCTACTCTATTATAGTCTTGAGCAGTGTTCGTTAACTGCAAGTTTCCCTGCCCAAGAAAATTCTCAAGATGAGGGCTGATAAACCAAGAACAGAACAGATCTGAGTTTTACCCTTCACAAGTTTCTCCAGCAACTCCATGTCGAGGCTAGCAGCAATCCTGCAAGAGGCAAACCTACAGTGGATGTTGCCAGCAATGAAGGCTGCATATGTTAAGGCTGAGAGGATACATGTACTTGACCAAGAGAAAGCCTATTTTTGTATTTGGGGTATGTTTCCAGCATAGAAATACCACCGTATTTTACCAGAGAGATGTATAGTGCTAAGGCTTTTGTATCAGTATAATAAAATCACCATCCACAGGCAAGAAAATAGTATTTAAAAAAATCCCACAATGGTCAGAGTCCCTGGCACAGCTCTGTTTGTCTGGGATCATACTGCTCTACAGCCCTTCCTTGCTGAGCCAGAAGTCTTTGGCCTAGCTGTGACCTAAGCATATGTTTCTGCAACCGGTGGTTTGTTTCTGTAGCACATGCAGATATGCTTAAGCAGGACGTAATCTATCCAGCTCAGATAAGGGCTGCTAGGAAGGTATAAAGCCATGGGTTTCAATCTTGGCTAGCAAGCCAGGTGCATACCTGTAATCAGGCTGGCTGGTCGACATTGCATGGTGGCCACCATTGCCACTATGTCTGTCAGAAATAGGTACCTTAAAGCTGCAAATCCTGTAGTCCCATGTCAGTTGCAATACAGAGGTATTCTGAGAGATCTATACCCAATGAAAGCTAACAAGTTGAAGTAGCGTTTCTTATGTTCTTTTAAAAGAGGTTGGGAAGAGTACCTAAAGTATAATTTAACTAGAGACAGTAGGAGAGCTAATTAATCACTGACAAGATCTCTTTTGCTGAGACATTTCACAGAGAGCATTGGGAATGCCTTAAGCAACTTTCTCAGGTACCTGCTTTGTGAGTGGAGAATAAAGTAGTAGGAAATTGGCTGAACACAAAGGAAAATTTGGAATGGAGTTGGAGGTTGGACCAAGCTCAGTGGGACTGGGCCTTTTCTTTGTTTTTAGAAAAGATGAATTAGCTATTGGTATACCCTAAATTTCATTTTCAGCATTGACAGGAGTGGAAAAGCTCTAGAGGATGCTGCTTTTTTCATAACCGTGTGTCCAAAATTAGATATCTGAATAATAATTTGACTTTCAAAGACAGTCAGCATTCGCCAGCAATCTTTGATTTCTTGCCAGGGAGTGATCCCAATGACACTCAACTACTGCACTTGCATAAGCATTAATTTCAAAGGAATTCAGTAGATGTGCTTGTGCTAGTGAACATCTTCACATACATGATGCTTGGAAGATGTTCATGTCTAGTGTGAATTCAGAGCCAAAGTTCCTCAGATTTCACAGGGGTTATAACTTGGGTTGTGGCTTTTATTTCTTTTTTGACATGAATATGTATCTGAAAATCCCTCCTGCATGCAAACCCGATTTGATTCCTTGTGCATCAGTATAAATTTAAGATATGATGGTCTTTTTAGAAATAACCCCCCCCAAATCTCCTCTCGCTCTTTCATATTGCTGTACTTGGAAAAGCCTAAAAATTGGCTGACGTTTCTCCAAGATTTAAGGCATTCCATCAGGGAAGCACTAAAACCGATATAAGCATTAGTTTTGTAAAGACTCAGCCAGATATATTCCTCTGCCTCTGTAAAAAAAGTAAATCCTCTTGAAAATCCGGTCAAACTATTAACTTTGTTCAAGAACCCTTCAAAAGCAGTTGCAATTGCGGGCTCAGTAACTGAATAAAGCCTATTGCGAGTCCTGGAAGGACTTTACTCACTCTCTCCACCAGATTGTGCTGTTTCTCCACAGAGCTATTGAGGATTCACAGGCCAGGGAAAGGTCAGGGGCTGACTCGAGGTAACAGACTGCCTGCCGCTTCCTCGTCTCTCCCTGCCACTGCCACTCTGCGTGCAGCAGAGGAGGCGCAGCCGGAGAAGGATTTGAGGGAGCAAACCCGTGTTTTGGAAGGCTGTTGTGTTCAGATGACTGCGTGCTGCTGTTGCTATCGTTGCTACCCGTTACCAGCTGGATGTAGTCTCGTTGCTGCAGTAAGGATGCAAATAGGCTGCGCTTTTATGATCTCTGGGGGGTCTTTTCCTTACAGCTTTGCAGGAGACCCTAACCATGCAGTGGTCCGTCAAGTAATCGGTCAGACTGAGGCAACACTAATGGAAAATCAAAATACCGATGTGTAGAGGCTCTGGCATGCGAGCAATGTATGCTAGGAGCAGTCCTGACACATAGCTATGTGCAGTTTGGTGCCAGAGTGCTGAGCAGAGGAACTTCCATCAGCAAAAGTTATTGCTGGGCAGTAGGCATCTCTGTAACCAGTCCTGGCTCCAGGTACCCTGTGGGCCCTGTGTTTCCTTAAAAAACAACCCCACAGCCTGGAAGAATACATCAAACATTATTAAAATACAGGGCATAGTTTGCCACTCTGCTGTAGCCTGTGTAACACAGTACAAAAATGCATCTAAAGGTCTTCTTATTGCCTTCTGGCAGGAGAAATACCGCGTGTTTCATTTCTTCCCCTCGTGACCTGCCTGTGAGAAATAGAAGGAATAGTGTTTGCTCTTCAACTGTTAAAGAACGAAATCATTCCCAAATGTACAGCAAGGGATCAGGAAAAAAAAGTCAAGCAAGCAAATATTTAAAAACCTTTCAAGTGGAAAACAGTGCTTACAGTCGGAATGTTCTTTGCTGTCCGTTACTTACTAGTTTTTGAGACCATGGAGCTCATTTATTGGATTAACTTTGTGGGAAGTGTTGTAATGTTGCTCAATGTACCTGAGCTACCGGATTTTAAGAACATTGTTCTGGGATCTTTTGGTAAGTTAATATCTACTTAGCATAGAAGGTCAGTTTTGACATAAATATGCTTCCCCAAAGTATGATTGAAACAAAGAAAAAGCTAAAAGTAAATAAAACCAGTGCAAGGTATGTGCATTTTCCCAAGCAGTGTAAGGCTGGAGTGAGCTCATGGATCCTTATTCATGCCGGCAGTCTTAATAGGGAAAATGATTTGTGAACCAAACCTTAGCTTCCTTCTGCACGTGGAGAAGTGCAGATGGCTCAAATTAGGCACCTGGGCCTAGCTGTGCATGCAGCAGGTTGTATATGTAATTAACCAAATACAAAGTTTATTTGTATCCCTTTGTATGCCGTGTCAATATCGTGTGCATTTGTCCAGACTTCTGTCTGTGTGATCTCACAGAGATGCTAGGTCATTAAACTCACCATGGAGACTGTGTTTACTTAGATCTTACCTTGGGTGTTCAGAAAATACATTGTTGCAGGTCTCTTGAAAATAAACGGAGAAGATGAAAGAGTTTGGCTCTTCTACTTTCCAATAGCTAAGGGAATGGAGCATATTGTTTACATTGCTGTCATTGAGAAACAACACAAACGCATCCAGAGGAAAGATTTAATTACAGTGTTGTTTCTGACACACTGAGTGTAAGGCCCTATAGCTTGATGTACAGTGCTATAAGTGCTACACTGTGAAAGGGGTTGGGAGGAAAGGAGAAGGTGATCCCTGTGTATCTGTTGGGGCCTGTGAGTTCTGTCCTTTACAGAAATAATGCAGTAGATGTATCACGGCTGCTGAGAGCCTGGGAAAGGCTGAATTCCAAAGGAAGACATTTCCTGTAATTGGCTCCATTTCACAATTTAATATCAAACAATTCTGCTTGGGGTTTGCCAAGATGACAGTGAACATAGAGATTTTACTGTACTTTTATTTTGGCAAGAGGCACCAAAAAGTCTTCCTTCCATTCACATGCTCTCACGACCCTTAGGCTTCTGGAAACTACTCTGGAAGCACACATACTGGAGCTATTTCATTAGCTCCCAATAGAACACCTGTGTCCTAAGCCATTACCCGTAGAAATACCTACTTCGGTGTGCATTGCCCTCCTGTCAGGAATATCAAGTCCAGAACATGGGCCGAGTGCTTTAATGTCCTTACCTGACCAGATCCAGGCAATCCAGTTTCTTCTTTTTACATCTGCTGAAGTTTCAAAGCACCCAGCTGCCCTTCCGAGCTGCCAGCATTGGCCCTCAGTTTCTGTTGCGATATTACAGTGAACTCAAATCCCACCACAGGACAGAGTCCATCCCTTCTCTAGTGACTTTCTCATAAAAGACGGGCAAAATCGGCAACTAAAAAATAATAAGGCAGTAATAATTTTCACCAAAGGAAACCACCTGGATCCCGAGTAGGTTTGTTCTGAGGAGAAGCAAGCCAGGTTGCACATGGCTCCCTTTTAATGCAGTACTTGGTACCACGGTGACGAATACGACTGAAATCTCACACGACGCGCAGATAGCGTTCAATAACCCCGCGTTCACAACCTTCCAGTCCACTTTTCCCCCTCCCCAGTACCCCTGCGGTGCAGCAGCAGCGCCCAACGCCCCGCGGTGCCCCGCTCAGCGCCAGGGGCGGCGGGGCTGAGGTGGGTCGGGCAGGTGATCCGCGGCGAACAAAGGGGCTGGCAGCGCCCCACCGCCATGGGCACACGGCTTTCAGCACCCGTTTTCTGTACCTCCCCTCCGCGGGCCGGGCCGGACCGGGCCCCGGGAGGCCGCTTCCCCTGTCTCGGCCGGCACTTCCCGGCGCTCGCACACCGCGGGGAAACTCTTCCTGCGGGCCGGCCCCCGCTGACGTAGCGCAGCCTCCGCCGCCGAGGCGGCGGCCGGGGGCCGAGATGGCGGGGGTGCGGCGTTGTCGGTGCGGGCCCCGCTCGGTGCTGTCAGGAGCCGCCGGGCCCGTTCCCCGCAGCTGGGTGCTGGGGACCCCGCTGTCACGGAGGGCAGGGCTAGGGGCGCCCGTAGCCCCGTAGTAGCCGTGATGGCAACGGCAGCGCCGCGCAGCAGCTCCGGGATGAAGCGCGTTAATAAAAGCGGGGCGGGGAGGAAGGCGGCCGGGGGTGGTTTTTTTCCACGCTCGGTTCATCGCTTTATGCCGTGAGGAGGAGGAAGTGGGGGTACACACACACACACACACACAGAGCCCCCCTTGGAGGGCCGCCCGGCGTGGGGAGGACCCCGGCTGCGTTGCCCGGCTGGCCGGGCCCGCGCTGCTCCCCCAACAGGCAAAACTTTCTCGGCGCTTCGGGCCCGCTCCGCTCCGCTCCGCTCCGCACGCTCGCACCACACACACACACACTGACGTCTTTTGCGCATTTCCTGCGCTGGAGCGAGCGGCGGAGCGGCACCGGCAGGCGGGCGGGGGCAGCGCGGACGGACGGAGGGAGG
>JAOEHY010002565.1:0-15491 GCA_025447955.1 Psilopsiagon aurifrons | reverse complement strand
GGGCAGGAGGGGGGCTGAGCGCCGCGGTTTGGGCTCGGGGAGGGGCTCTGGTGTGGAAAAGGAAGGAGGAAGCGGCGGGCGCAGCGCTGGCAGCTCCCGGTGGCTGACAGGCTCATGGGAGGAGGAGGGAGGGCTGGCCTGTGGCACCGGATCGCTGCTGGGGGGCTCCTCGGGCTGCATGGCACCCCATGGTGCTCTTGGCTGCTTCCTCGGGGGGGTTGGATCCCCAGCAGCGTCGTGTAAATGCCAGGCACCCTCGGAAGTGCGGCTTTCGGTGCTCGGAGCCTGTCCGGCTTGAGCAGCCCATCTGCTTCTCTGTGTATGTGGGAGCAGGATGGTGCTGGGGCCCGTCAAGCGTTCGGTTTGGGTTTTGCAGGCCAGGGGAGACAAAGGCAGGTGCTTGTTTCTCCAGGCTGTGACAGTGGATGTCTCCTGGGTTTGCCTCCTGCTTTGCCACGCCATAAGTAAAGGTGCAGTTTTGTCCGGATGATTGCAGAGCTGGTGTGTGGCTGTGCTGCAGCTTGTGGCAGCCCAGGCTTTGCTGCTGATCGCATCGAGCACAGGGGCACTGAGGACTGCCCATGGGGTAGTGGATAGATTCTATGCTGCAGCTGCTGGTTATTCCCTCTTTCAGCGCAGGGTGAAGTGGCCACAAGCCCAGCAGAGGCTGGGGAGACCTTGACTCCTGCCTTGGCATTTGGGTGTGGGGAGAGACCGAGGGAGAAGCAGAGGGTGTCTCACCCCCTCGTGTTTCCAGGGCCTGGTGAACCCATTGCTGGGGTCAGGGCTGCCTTACTGGGTGCTCTGAATCATGGGCTCGCACCAGCGCAAACTTGGCTGCTGGAAAATCTCAATGAGCTAAGCCCAGATGTTCTTAACTTCCCCTTCCCTGCTGTAATCCCTTCGTAGAGAAGGCATGAGCAGGAAGTGGTCTTGCTCGGTGCACTGTGCTGTGGTGTCTCTTCAGTGCTTTCTCTCCTTGTCCTGAGCCCTACTTTGATGCCCTGGTCCTGTTGTCTTGATTCTTTTCTGTCCTTATGGCTACAGGGCTGGGAGCTAGAACTCACCTGCCTCTTTCACCCTGTTCCTTTTGTATATGAATCCAAGGCTACACCTGCTCTTGAAGAGGTATAAGATGCCCTCAGGATCTGCTCTGAGCTGGTTGTAGCTTTTGTTTGCTACTCCTGCAGGGTGAAGGCAGCTGGGGCTGGTTGGGTTCAGTTCCTGCTCCACCAGCCAAGCAGCAAAGCCAAAACACAAGTCACAGACTGTCTGGGCCCAGCACAGTAGAGATCATCCCTCAAGGTCGCCAGGTGTGCAGGCTGGGATGTGGCTTCCCTCAACGCTCCCTGGCCATGGTGGCACCGTTCCTCCTTTGTGTGCGCTGTTGCAGAGGAGGGGGCACCCTGATTCTGCTTTGGGAAGAGTGACGAGCATCACCACTTCCCATTTCTGGGGCAGCTCTCCTGGCAGTTGGGGGGTGGTGTGGTGTGCTGAGCCCCTAGTGTGGGGTGAAACACACAGGGATGATAGGGACATCCCTGCTGTAAGGACGGATCTCCCTATGCTGCACTGCCAAGGCCCTCACATGGGATGAGTTGTCCTGCAGTACATGTTTTGTGGCCTCTTTGCTGCTTTGAAGCATGTCAGAAGTCTTACATTTAATCTTTTCTTGGCTGTACACAGGGCTGGCATCACACAGCCGCTGACTCTGGAAAGTGATGGTAGAGGCATCTCTTCACCCTCCTTATCTGGTGTGGAGCAGACAGCTCCAGTACTGCCTGTGCTTATTTATCCTTTAGGGCTGGGCCACCATCTCTTTTCCAGCTGTGCACAATGAGCAATGTGAAGAGCAAGTGTCTTCTGGTCTATAGCTGGTTTTCCTGCTCAAGAGCTCAGACTAAGGCAGGGCAGCCATTGGGAGATGTGGATGGAGACCATGTTGGGGCTTAGGGATGTGGGTTTGTCATCGCCAAAACCAGGACAGGGTTGCCCTTGAGCCCCTGTAGCCCAGCACAGCCTTTGGGTGCTCAGCGGGGTCAGGGAACAATGGGTGCAACAACCACCATGATCCTCTGCTGGGTGAGGACTGGAGTATCACAGTGGGGTCTGGAGTATCACAGTGGGGTCTGGTAGTGTCGCGTGTCTGGGCTGTCTCTGTCTTGAGCTGATGTGGAAGTGGTGAGATCACTGGGTTTGGATTTGGGGGGAGCACAGACACCCTTCCTCACAGCGCTGCATGCCTGAGCCGTCTTCCCAGTAGCCCATCTGCATGCTGTGTTGTACTCCTGGGCCTCTGCTTATGGCAGTTCAGAGGTGTGGGAGGAAACAGCAGTGCCAGGAGGTTGCTGGTGCCTGTCTGAAGGTTTCTGTGTCACTCTTGCTTCCCAGGGATCTGCTACACAATATTTGACCTGGGCTTCCGCTTCGATGTGGCCTGGTGAGTTCCCTGTGAATACGGTTATCCTCAGGGCTGTGTGAGGAGATGGGCAGTGTTGGCAGTGCCTGCAGGAAACAGCAATGGCTTTTGAGCAACAGACCGTGATCGTACATCACGGGGCAGTTAGCGCTCTAGTGAGCAGTGCCTCTGCTCTGTGTGAGGCAGGATAGGTACAGCACGTGTCTGTGTGGCTGGCTCCATGTGGGCTCCTGATGCAGCCATTACTGCCCTTCCCAGCCCAGGCTTCCCCTTCACTGTGAAGTTTTGGGCGGAAGATCTCAGTCTATATGGGCAGTCCGCTGGTTTGCAGAGAGAGGCTCTCGTGTCTACTGTCTGGCAATACCCAGCCCATCGTGGGCTGCATGACTGGGTGGGGGGCACCTGTTTTGGGCTGTGCAGCATGACTAGGGGACTCATCTTGTGTGCTAACTCAGGGCACTTCTTTCTTTCCAGGTTCCTGACGGAGACCTCACCCTTCATGTGGTCCAACCTGGGCATTGGCCTGGCCATCTCTCTGTCAGTGGTGGGAGCTGCCTGGTGAGTGGGGCTGGCTCTTCAGCAGGCTCCTGCTGTCTGTATGCTGTGGTTTTCCCACAGCAGAGCAGGCGCAGAACAGCATGTGCATGCAGGGGTGTGGAGCTGTGTGGCTCCTTGCAGCAGTGGGGCCAGGTTGCTGTGTTCCTGGGGTGTCTCAGCAGATCACCTTTCAGGTGGCGGCACGGAGGCAGGGACAGCCTTTGCCCTCTGGGAGCCATACACCTCAGCCCAGGGCATGCAGTGGTGGCTCTTGTGCCCCAGCAGTTCTGCTGGAGTGGATGGCGGAGCTTGGGACCACTTGTACCCTGGGGGTGGACAGGTCAAGTCTGCAGTGTCCTGCAGCTGCATGGCGCGTTCTTTGCTCAGCTGGAAGATCCTGGCTTCCCTATTGAATATTTCTGTGAGTGCCACATCCTCCACCAACCACACTTGTCTGCCACAGGGGGATTTACATCACTGGTTCCAGCATCATTGGTGGTGGAGTCAAAGCCCCTCGGATCAAAACCAAGAACCTGGTGAGGTAAGCAGGGACCTGAAGTTTATGCCCATGCTTTGCCTGAGCAGGGCAGGTCCCAGCCTGGTGCAGAGGCTCCTGTCCTATCTCTAGCTGGGTGCTGCTGGCAGACTGTTCCTTGCTGAGCTGCTGATGCTGTTTGCTCTAAAAACAAAGAGCTCTAAAGGAGCCAAAGTGCTGCCTTGAAGAGTCACTGTGTGATATCATGCAGTGAATAAGCCCAGTGTGTTCAAAACAAACACCCCAAGATCACACTTCCTGTCCCAGGAGAAGGTTCCCCTGGCCAGACCTTGCACAGCCTTTCCCTTAAGGAGCAGAAGGGGGCTGGTGGAGGGCAGGGCTCCCCAGGCCTGGTTCCCACAGGGCTGTTGCTGCTTATTCAGGTGGCGCAGTGCAACCAGTACACAGCCTTTCTCTTTGGCAGCACCCCCTTGTTTGAATGGAAAGCAGTGGGTAGGCTGGGTTGCCTTTCTGCCCTTGGCAGCAGTGGGGCAGGCTCAGATATGGCTGGGGGGGGATCTGGCTGCTGGCTGGCTGAGCATGAGTGGTGGGGGCTGCTCTGGGACATTGTGCTTAGATTTTGCTTTTCTCCCACAGCATCATTTTCTGTGAGGCCGTGGCAATCTATGGGATCATCATGGCAATTGTCATCAGTAACATGGCTGAGGTATGGGCTGCCCCTGTGGGCCACAGTGGGCAACTGGAATGGGCAACTGGGCACAGACCAGTGTTGTGAGCAGTGGTCTTGTGGCAGCTTTGGGCACGGTTGTGGCTCTGCAAGCCCTTGGGTTGGTGGTCTGTACCATGGTCCTTGTGTACGCTGAAGAGCGGGTTGGAGAGCACACAAAGCAGGTATCAAGAAGCCACTCAGGGACATGGACTCAGGGACCAGCTTTGGCCAAAATGTGGTGGCCTCATGCTGCACTGGGGACAGGGACCTCTCTCAGACACCATTAACTTGCCATTAACCCAGCCCCTTTGCTTTCTCTCAGCCTTTCACTGCAGTCATCCCAGAGGAGATTGGAGCCAGGAACTACCACGCAGGTAAGGACTGCTTGGTCACTGTGAACATTGCGATGCCCTGACTGCCTCTTTCTGACCCATCTACTGTAGGTGTCTGAAGGACAAGTGACTCCTCTGCCAAAAAGTGGCTTTTTAATTACCTTATCAAGGCAATCCTGCACCCTGCTGGGTGCTGTCACTTGCTGGCCTGGAGCTGCAGGAGCCAGGATGCAGCCAGGAGAACACTGCTGGGCTTGGCAGTTCTGGCTGTCCTATCACCTGGAGGCAGAGCTGCTGCAGCATGCCCCAGGTGCAGGTAGAAGGCAGTTACCCCCTGCTCTCACAGTGTTTCTCTCTCACAGGTTTCTCCATGTTTGGGGCTGGCCTGACCGTGGGGTTGTGCAATCTCTTCTGTGGGGTCTGTGTGGGTATCGTGGGCAGCGGGGCTGCCCTGGCTGATGCCCAGAACGCCAGCCTCTTCGTCAAGATCCTGATTGTGGAGATCTTCGGCAGTGCCATAGGGCTGTTTGGGGTCATCGTTGCTATCCTGCAGGTACCTGCTTCCTGGGGCCACCAGCTGCCTGTCACCCTGAGTGGTCTTCAGCACCAGGGGAACACCCCTGGGCTCCAGCTCCATGATCTGCACTGGGACAGGGAGGGCGCTCGCAGGGTTCGGGGTGGTACAGCTCTCCCCACATCATTCTGTGCTTGTATGCAGTAGTGTGAACTCTTGGTGGTCCCTCTGAGCAACTATCACTGAGTGTGTCACCTTAGGTGTACCCTGTGTGATGCTCATATCTTATCAGTGGGTTGAAAAGCTGTCTGCAGCTTCTGGATGGGCCTAGGGTGCTTGGGTGGAACTGGGCTTCTGGGCTGGGGCATGCGGGCACAGCCTAACCTCTTCTCTGTTTTTCCTTCCTAGACATCTAAAGTAAAAATGGGCAACTGAGCCCTGTCCCATCCAGCCTGTTCCAGCCCACCCCAAGAGGTGCTGTATATACTTATTTAATGTTCCTATCCTTGACTGGGGTGGGAGCTGCCCGGCGGCGGGAGCAGGAGCCCGGCTGTGTAGAGCCCTGTCCCACCAACCCATCAGCCCATCGGAAGAAACAAGCTTCTCTACGTGACAAATTCTGCCCCAGCAGCCTGGGCCCTGCTGCTGCGTGTCCCCGGTGTGTGTAGAACCTACCACCAGTGCAGTTGTGTGTCTGTGAAATAAATAATGGTTCTTGTCCAAGGGTGCAGCTCCTCCTCTGCCCTGGGGGCACCCGGCAGGCAAGCAGGGACCAAGTGCTAGTTCAGGCTGTCCTCTGGCAGAGTCCCTGCTCTGCTCCAGGAGCCCAGTGGTGCCCTCCCTGCTGCCTGCTCAGCTCACTCGGCTGTGGAACTCTGCTTTGTGGGAAAGCTCTGCTTTGCTGCCCAGAACAGGTAGGAGGCTGCTGGAGCAGGCATCGGGCAGCCCCACGCTGCTTCTGCCATGCTCCTACCAGCACTGGCACTGCCCCACAGGAGGCATGCTGGAGACAGGCACAAGCTGGTTTGGGCTTTCGGCTCCCATCCAGGTAATTTAGCACACAGTGTCCATAGCCCCATTGTGTACCTTGGGAGCACCAGAAGGGCAGAGGAACAAAGATCTTGCCCCTTCCAAGGCTGCCCTCCGGCCAGCAGCTCCCTCATGTGACTGCTGACTGGGTGCTGCTGGGTGCCAAGGCTCCCCATTCTGCTGTGCCTCTTGGTCTTGGGGGGCCCTGGCAGAGGTCCTGGGGTGGGGATGCTTTGTGCTCCTCTGCTTCCGTCTCTCTGGCTGTGGCGACTACAGCGTGGGGAAGTGGCTGTGGAGAGCTGGGCCTGCAGCTCATCTGCTGCTTAGGGGAAGGGAAAAACAAGGTCCTCCTGCCTCTGCTCTGCAGAGAGCCTGGAGCCGATGCTTCTGCAGTCTGCTGTATCCAGCACAAGCCTTCATCCTGCTGTGCTGCCAGAACACCTTTGCAGGGGAGGCATTGATCCCCAGTGCTGTGAGTGCTGCCGCAGAACGGATATGCTCCTGGATCTGCCCATCTCTTTTCCAGCGGGATGTGACAGGCTGGGGCAGTGGTTGGGCTGCTGGAGCCATGGAAGGGTTTGCTCACGCCTGCTGACTTTTGCCCTTGGATTAGGACAGCATGACCTCTCTGAGGTCTGCTGGCTCTGCTCCACGTCCTGCACGTTTTGGGATAACTGTGTGTTTCAGCCCTGGGTGTGGGGAAGACTTCTGGGGCAAACCAGACCACTGCTCCTGCTGGCTGTCCTCTAGGGCTGGAGGCTGTTGACAGCAGCTCCACGTGCCCCACATAATGGCAGGGACATAAGCCAGGCCCTGCCTACTCAGAAGAAAGGGTTTTGGGTGTTTTGCTCGTCCCGTGCAAGGCCTGTACCTTCCTCCTCTGGCATTGCTGGTGCTGCAGGCCAGGGATACCTGATGGGAAGCTGCCAGCAGACCCTCACCAGGCTCATGGGGCTGCATTCAGGAAGGAGATGCCTGTGCTGGTGGTATAAAGCTGCTTTATGGGTTAAGCATCTTCCTGGTTACCAGCTGTCTTGAAAGGCTTAGATACTTGTATCTCAGGGGTGGGTCTTGCCTTGTCCTGTCTTGGCTTGATAGAAATTCACCCACTGTCAGAAATCTCCCTCTCTGAGGTGCTTTTGAGCCCTCGAAATCTCACCTGTGTGTATCACAGCCAGAACAGGCTCCAAACTTGTCCACAGATCTCTTGTGAGGACATGAGAGCCACCAGAGCAGGGCTCATGGTGTCTGGGGTGGCCCACAGCCTGTCTCCCATGGGGAGGTGAGCATCCCCTCTGCTCCCTTGCTCTCTGTCCATGCACCTGAGTGTGCTAAATGCGTGCTGCCCAAGCATGGAGAAAAAGCTTAAGCAGGGCTCCAGCATCTTGTATGTCTCATTTAAGGAGAAGCAGCAGGAGGAGCTGAAAGACGATTTGGTGACTACATGTAAGTACTGGTGGGGAAATGCCACCTGCTGAAGAGCTGAACCAAGAGCCGGAGGCAGAAGCTGGACAAGTGCCAGCAGGGCTGGGCTGGGTGGGTGCTGCTCCAATCTCTGCTGTAAGGTTGTTTATTCAGGGAGCGGCTGCGGTGCACGGGGCAAGCCCTTGCTGTGAGGAGTGGCCTGACACCGGCACAAGCAAAGGGCACAGGGGCTGACCAATACATACCATACCATCGGATTGCTGGCAAGAAGGGACAGGCTGTGAGTGGCAGAGAAGTTGCTCCTGTTGGGCCGAACTCGCGGTGGGACGAGCCCAAGGTCTTTTGTTGATGTTGAGAGTGGAATTCCCAGCGTTTCCTAGCAATGGAACATGGAACGGCTTGGGGAGGGGGGGGAAGGCATAAATAGGTCCTGACGGGCGCTGAACCCGGGACGAGCCTGGGTGTCTCCCGGCAGCGGGAGGGAGGGGAGACGGGAACACCGAGACACCGCGTGCCGGGGTGCCCGGGGGCGCTCCGGGGGTGCCGCTGCTGCGCTTGGGCCCAAGGCCTGTGGGCATCGAGCATGCGGCGGTGGGGAGGGCCCTGTGTCCGTGGGGTCCCGCTCCCCGCGGGGCTGCCCCTGCCCGGCCGGGCTCCGCCGGATGCCCGCACCGCGGGACGGCCGCGAATTCGCCGCCGTAGGCAGGGGCAGGACAGGGCGGGCGGAGCACGGCGAGAGCTCCAGGGCTGCTCTCGGCGGCGGTCGCGCTGGTTGAGAGCTGTGAGCTGCGCCCTGTCCTGCGGAAAGCTCCGCGGGAGCGGCGGGAGCGCGGAGCGGGGCCGGCGGCAGCAGCACCCGTGGCTGTTTAGCGGGGCTATCTGCGAGCGCGGCGTGGAAGTGCCCACTCGGGAGCGGTGGCTCCGAGGTGTAGACTTGTCGTGGCCGGTCCAGCAGCGGCTGTGAGGCTGAGCTTCGAGGTGAGCCCTCAGCGTTCCCTGAGTTGGGGACTTGGACTTTGTGGCTGTATGGCATTCACAGCCTTCCTCGCACTCGTATTGCGGTTTGGCCTTTTTTCAAATATTTTTTCTCATTTTTAAAAGCATATTTTGCTTAAAATGGTAAATAATTTGCACTATAGAATGGCATTCCACACTGTTTCTATGCCAGCATAAAACTAGGTGGTCTTTGGCTTTATAAATTCTCGATGCACTCCTGAGAAACTGGAAGTTTCGCACATACATCTTAAAATAGGGCTTAATAATCAAGTGACAGTGATGTTTAACAAACTGTACGTTTGTAACCTGTAGGAGGTTATTCAAGCTGCAGCACATGCTTTTTGCAAAGAAGCTATGCCATATGCGGTAGTTCATTTGCTTTCATCCTACAGGTGCTTTTTGCATTGTCCACCAAAAAAAAACAGCGTGGTGACTTTTTTTTTTCCCCTTTTTTTTTTCGTTTGAGATCTGAGAGGTTTGGATTCATAATCAGGCAAGATAACGTGTCTCGCATGCTTCTCTAAGAGCTGGTTAAATGTTTACAGATCATACACTGCGAGAGCAAAAAGCCAGCCTTTGGCAGGAGCTGCACACTGAAAACAAAGTAAGTTAGAGAATGACTGTCTCGCTTGTTCTTTGTGCGCCCTAATCCTTCTTAGCGCTGTCGGATTCTTTTTGTGACTGTCTTCTAATGCGAACTGAATCATTTGGAGAAAGGAATATTGTGTAAAACATTTATCTCTCTATTTACAGAAAAGGGAATCAGCTTCTTTGCCTTTTTGGTAGGGATGAATTGTCTTTTTTTCCTGTAGGGCTTTTTTTGTCCTTCCTCCAAAGGATAACCACTGCATGGCAGTTCTTTACTGGTAAACTAAATTGCACATGTGGCTGGAGTGTGGTTCATGGAGGTGCCATTTGCTCCGGGGAGATGGCAGTGCAGCCTGTAGATGGCTGGGAGCATAGTGAGTCCCGGCAAGCCAGCCAGGAAGCCAAAATTCAGCAGAGGTTCAATGAACAGCTCATGAATGCAAAATTGTGTGGCAAATGTTGTCATCCCAGGACTGTCTTTCCCATCCTGATTTTCCTGCATTTATCGTTTTCCAGTATCTTAGCTGATGACCTGTAACCTCCTCCTGCTGGTCCAGTGCAATTGAAGGGGCCAACCCACCTACTCTCATTCTTTTGTGATCTGCAAGGAACTGCTTTGTGTTTTTCAACTCAGAGGAGAAATTCAAAGGCTGCTGCCTCCCAAATCTGGCTTCCAGGTCTTCAGAGACTAACAGGCACAGCTGACTGCAGTGCAGGAGCAGCAGCCTTGCCTTCACAGCCGCAAAGTGAACCTAATGCCGGCAGCATGCAGCGCTGGGGTAGCCAACTAGCCAGAGATCTGGTGCTGGGAGTCCCAGACCTCGGGGTGATCTGCTTTGTACCACAATTGCTTTGTGGTGGTGATGTGTCTACACTTATTCACTTCTGGCAGAAAGCAAGGAGAGGTTCTGCATCTCCGTGTGTGTTTGTGGAATATGTAGCGTAAGGGAGATCTTGCTTGGGCTCTCTCAGCACTACAGAAACACACATCATCTCAAGTGAGGAAGCAGTAGGGTAGCTGAATAGTGTTCTCCAAAACTACAAGAATGCAAACCCAAGAGGGAGTTCCAGAATCTGTTTGGTGCAAAAGAGAAGGAATGGGTTGCAGTGTGTGATGTTTCAAACAAATCTTTCAAAGATTTTGGGTGGCAGTCACACCTTCCTGGCTGGTTCCTACGAAACCATTGCATCCAGGCTTCTCACTTCCCTGTTGCTGCCTCTCTGGCTGGCCTGTGAGCCAAAGTCACAATTTCATGTTTCATTAGGCTGTTACCCTCCATCAGCCTGGGAACCTTGTCCACCATGGCCACAGCCTGTGATTTTGCCTCCCACAAGAAGGTTGTCGTTGGTGATTAAACATGTGCAGCTCACCACCGATAGTCATACCATGTGGTCCTGAGTAGCACACCATCAGCAAGGAGGCAGGACCATGGCTCGTGGAAGACTCCGCAGATGGCACCTCTTTGCCATGGCCAAGCCAGGCAGGTTCTGTTGTTCTGTCCTTGTAGAAATGCCGTGTTTCTCTTGGCAATATTTCTAACAAATCTGTATATCATACATAGCGACTGATGCAAGCACATTTGGAGAAGCCATTTTTAAATCAGTTTCCTTACCCAGGGGAAATGTAGTATAGACAGGGCCTTCAGGAAACGAATAATTAGGTGACCTTTTTCCCCCCAGATTATCAGGTCTGTTTTATGTAGAGCTGTTTGAAGTCACACAAATTCTCATTACTCTCCAAATCTCTAACCTTGCCTTGTTTAAGATACCTTTTAGGAAATCAAATCAGTGTTTCAATCTAATTTCCAAAGGCATTCAAACACATGGTATGTGTGCTAACTTGTTTCCTCTAGCATTAACAAATATAGCAAATTGCCAAGCTATTTGCCTTCGGGAAAACTATGATGGTGTACAAGTAGATAAAGTATTTTTTTTTCTTCGAATTGTAAACATTAGAAAAATAAAGGAGAGGTAAAGTTATCAGACCAAATCAGTATAGGATATAACTCTTTTGAAGGAAACACTGTTCCCAAGTAGACTGCCAACTTTTTTGATCTGAGACCTTTTAGTCGTGCTGTGATCTTTTTCAGCCACTTTATGTGGCTGGATGGTGACTGAGTCCCCTTGGCTCAGGTGGACTTTCCTTGAATTAGTTGTGATTGAGTGTACCAAATAACAAAGTGGAGAACAGAAGTGGAGATGAAGAATTTGAGGTGTTTATGACCTTCAAATTTGAAGGGGTTTATAACCCTCATATTTTAAGGAGAGGCTTTGTGCAAGCAAGGAAGTGGTGAATGCACTGAACCTTCTCCTCCACCTTTCCCTGTGCTCCAGCCTCCAGGGAAGCAAATGCCTTAGAGCATTTCATTTTTCAAGCAGGTGTCAATGACAGAAGAGTTTCTGTAATGCTGAGGAGTTTAATAAGCTCTAAATACTTAAACAGAATGCTGTTTTTTTTGCACTCTACAGCGCTATGGTAGTCTTTTGTGCTTGTCCCAAGAAAATGAACATGCAACTGGCCTTTTGAATGGGAGGCAGCAGAAGGAATCTTGTTTGAATCCATGATAAATTTGGCCACAAATGCATGCAAAAGGAAAATTGCTGAATGCTTTCAGAAGATTTTCATTTTGCTCAAGTGTTCACGCTGTGGCCATCACCATGGCATTTGATAGCTATCCATTTTATTGTGTGCGTTGTAGCTTTAACCTCTCTCTGAAGGGTCACATTGGCATATCTTTATTCCTGTAGTCACAGAGAAATAACAATTTCTATGTAAGTTGCTTTCCTCTACTATAGTTCCTTTATTTTGACATTTATCCAACTAAATAGTATCAGAATCTTTTTGACATGTGCAGGTATCATTTCTGTGAAGGCTCAGTGACCTAGCTTGATAAATTTAAAAAATCAGCAATCTAACTAAATATGTGACATTTATTGAAATTCATTCTTTGCCATGGAGATACTTTCTTTCAAAAATATTGAGAATAGTAAGGGATTGCATCTGCAATTTGATTAAATCTACAGTTGTTACCATTTGCCTTCTGAAAATTGATTCCCGCCCCTCCCTGTCCCCCAGCTTGACATGCTTATTGATTAAAAGCTCTGCACTGGCCTAAGACAGCGTATATTTGTTAGTGTTGTGTGCTTCCCATGGAAGTTTGGACAAGCCATGAAAGCCAACTCTATTCCTAAGCTATTGGAAATGGTAAGGTTCCTTCGCAATTGTTTTGAACTATATGATGACACATCTTTGAACCCCATTGTATGAAGGAAAAATACCTTCTGACAGGAGAGAGATTTCCTGTTTATGTGTGTGTTTGCTGGAATTAAGCCTTCCCTTGTGTGTTGGCCGAGTATTTTTGCTTTTTTTTTTGCAATTCAAAATGGCAACATGGCAGGTCACCTCCAGAGTTTATTTTTTGGACAGGATACAGGTCTTTTATTTTCAAAATAGCATGGCTCTGGAGCTGATGATGAAGCAAGCATAGAGGCCTCGCAGTTACACTTCTACAAGCAGACTCAGTTAATTGAGGCAGCACAGTTATAAAGATAGCTAGATTTAGGCCATAAGTAATTAACTTTTATTGACAATTTTATACAATGTAAGCTCTCCACTTCCCACACAGGAAGTTTTTGGCTTTAGGCAGATGAACTTTCAGCATAAGGATATGAAATTTGCCAAATGTGTGATTATTTTATAAAATGGCTAGAATCACAGCTTTGGTTGCACCTTAAGAGAGTCTCATAAAAATCTTTCTGAGCAAAGAGGCCCAACAGGTGGCCTCCAGGCAAAAGCCCAACTGCAGGAGGATTGCATGCAGTACCTGAAGGGCCTTCAGCTGTGTAGACATGGGCAGGTGACCAAGGAATAAAGCATATATAATCCTCCCGCCTTTTGCTATCTGGAGTGCCCAGGTTTGTGACATTATAGCTTGCCTCTGCACCCTATATGCCATAGCTGAACCCCCTTCAGAGGGGAGGGATGATGTTATGAGACTCAGAAAGGCATGTTGCCTATAACAGCAGTGAGTCTGGACCACCCTGAATTTAGGCAGTAAAGTTATAGTTATTTATTAAATAGTGTTAAGGCTTCTGGTTTGCTTCAAGTGATGCTCATTTTAAACAACTGTCTGGGACTGGGAGAAACCTGGACAAATGGACTGATTACACCAAACATTTGTTAGGGCTGAGAGCCACATGGCCCCCGTGCGGGATGTCCGCACCCAGCCCCAGCTGTGCCGCTGCTGCCCCTGCCCACATCTGGCAGAACATTGCCCACGGCTGAATTCCAGTCCCCCTGTCACCCACCGCAGTGGCTCGGATCTATAACACATGTGGGTCTTAAGCAACTTCTCGCTTTTTATAGCTCCTTTTGTGGTTGTGCTACTTGCCTGGTAGGAACCGTGAGCAAGACTGTGGCCTCATGGTCGTCCCTGGGAGTTCTGCCACTGACTCTCCATGGACACTGGGTTTAACTCTGCCTTTATGTGTGTTTGTACAGTGTTGGCAAAAAGATTTCCTCTCCTTCAGCTTTAATAGAAGATTGAAGCATCTCTTTCCACATGAAATTTTTCTCATTAATATTTTACAAATTGATAATTCCTGCAGGAACTATTTATTTTTGTCTAAATTTTGTGGAAACAGAAATCCTTTCTGAGCCTGTCTAAAGAGCAGATAAAAATAATTGCCAGCTACAGATAGAATTCCAAACTTACATGTTTTCCCCTTATTTTGGGATAAAAGGTTTGTTTCTTTGTTTATTTTTAGTGTGTTTTAGCTGGATGCTGAACCTCACCATTCATTTACTTTTTTTCCATATTGAAACTATCCTAGCTAGCATGATTGCAAGCTTGGTAGAGGTCTGCTCTGCCATGAGAACTTCTGGAGACATACATGTTATTTTGTCTGTAGCATGAGTAAGGATGCTTTTTGGATTGTTTGGGCCAAGCTAAATCACCAATTTCAGGACCATTAGTGATACTAAGTCACTGTGGTTGGGTTCTCCCCCACTCACCCCCGACCATGGATGATCCTATGAGGATAAAGGTAGAAGGTTTCCAAGTAATTCTGGCTTTTAAGAAAATTCCCAAATCTGTGGGTTGTCCCAAATGCATGACTAGGAAAGAGCATGTTTTGCAATGTAAAATAACTTCAAAAGCTTCAGCTGTCTTCAGATATGTGCTGGGTTAACTGAGACTTGGATTTTTCTTAAGAGTTATACAGCCAAAATTGTATTAGGATTTATGTTATGGAAACTGCATATCCTTTTATCTGTTATTGTATATCTCCATATCTGTTATCGGTGTTATTGTATCATTTTAATGTTTCTTCGTGACATGTTTCTTCTCATCCCGAAATACCATATTTTCTTAGTTAGGTCTGAGAAAGCAGGGTAAAGCAGAGAGGCATCTTTGCTGAAGACAATGAAAGGTGTTGGTAATTGAATTCATGTCAAAAGTTGATTAATTGCTCCTTCCTAATGTTGCCAAAAGTGTTAAAAGAATTGCTGGAGTTATAGTCAGTTTTTCTGTCTACTTCTAGAAAGTGGGTACTCATTTTAAATGTATATTACTGTCTTGCAAAACCTTTGCTTAAACTCTAGGTTTATTGCTTTTGCTCTTTGGATTAGAGGCTGATATTTTTCTGTTCATACTTGGTATTCAGTATCATTCTTATAAATGCCCAAAGCTGCAGTAAAAAATAAAAAAGAATAAAAAAGAAAAATAAAATCACAATATTAATAATGTATTAAAGAGTAGGTAGAAATCAAACAGTATTGGACTCCAGTGAAGCAGTGAGCCAGTGTGGAGCTCCCTATGAGGTTAAGCACTTCTGCAGCAGAGAAAATAATCCAAATTTCACTCTGAAAAATGTGTTTACCTTCCATTGAAATCAGAGAAAAATGTTGTGCATGTTTGAAGATGCAGTTTAGCCCACAGTAGATGACTGAAAACTTTATCTTAACTGTTGCTTAACCCTTCTGATAAAGAAAAACTTTGGCATTCACTTTGCTGTTGCCTTCCCGTATGTGTTCAAGGCCAGAGTGCTGCATGATAATGAATTTTATCCTTGTTTAAGTTTGCAGTGCTTCCAAACATTAAATGGGGTGTTCCCCCTGCCAGGATGCAGGTGCCTTTAGTTAAACTCAGGGTATCTGGATCAGCTTCAGTGGAAACTATGCAAGTGCTGAGAAGAGGTACAGGATCCACAGTAGTACTATGGCTTTATTATGGAATCATAGAATAGTTAGGGTTGGAGGGGACCTTAAGATCATCTAGTTCCAACCCCCCTGCCGTAGACAGGGACACCTCCCACTAAACCATGCCACCCAAGCCTCTGTCCAACCTGGCCTTGAACACCGCCACAGACAGAGCATTCACAACTTCCCTGGGCAACCCATTCCAGTGCCTCACCACCCTTACAGTGAAGAATTTCTTCCTCATATC